>LR141397.1:0-12777 GCA_900659605.1 Tisbe holothuriae | reverse complement strand
TGAGGAAGTTACTGTATTGTGCACTCAGTGCTCAGACTTTTAAACAGAGATCAGATCCATCCTCTACTGGTAAAATCCCACAGTTTGTGTTGTCTTTTCGTGCTTTCACTTCCAGTAGATAATTATTCCAAGGCGGGGACTTTAATCAGCTTTATTGAAAGCAACCCCATGCCTTCTACCACCGTTCTCTTGTCCTAAGGACATCATCATTTCTCCTACTATAAAGGCTCCTCCCGATAAATCGCTGGCCGTGAAGAAGTTCTCAGCACCCAAGCAACTTCTCTTGCTTGGACCACCATCCTTCCTGCCTTCCTTCTTTTCCTAATTCTGATTCCACGCTGTGGCCCTACTTTTACTTTTCTCTCACGGCAACCGCTCAGCAGGTTTGATCACAATAGAAAATATTGGGGGTAATAACCCAATGAAAACTAATAGGGGACAATTGAATTTAGTAATATATATCTTGCCTGACATGCTGATTATCTTGACCTCCTGCTATACTTTCTATTATCCTTGCTAGTTCCTTTTCTGGTTCTTTTTTCTCAAGACAGTGGCCAAAAGTTCTTCTTCTTCCCCAAAGTGGAATAACGAGCCCAAGACTGATGGTTATTTCGGGAAAGGGCAAAAAGAGATATCCTACTTATTCTCTCATAGAGGGGCAGAATCTTTAAAGTGCACAAGTATATTTACCTGTTGTTTTAATGCAGGATGTATTTTATAGTATTCTAAGTGTGTTCCTGGATCCCTGGTGCTTTAAAAAGTTGTGATTGTCCTTCTTCTATTGAGGTCAACTCGAAGGTCAAGAGAGGCCACAGCCGACGTCAGAAACTAAAATGGTGTCTTTTCCTTACCTTTATGCAAGGAGTTGTTTGGAAATTATTTTATATAATGAAAAGAATAGTAACGGAAATAGTCATGCATGTTTACTGGGCTTTTGTTCTGTAATGTTAAAAAATTAGACATGTGCCTTTCAGCTACATAAATTAGCCTTATGGAACCTTTCAAGAGAAAAGACAGAAGAAACAAAGTCATACTGTCATGTAATAGTAAAATTATTATTAAATTTACCTCACTTCTGTACATTATCTAAATAAGATGAAATGAAATATTGCAGATTTTCTTCTTATATGGACAATAAAGGTTAAAATTATATCTGACCCACCAAAATATTCGAGTATTTTTTCCATATATCCACATAATGGTAAAACACTTCCTGGAGCAATGGTAAATAAACAACATTAAAACAACATTGTCTCAGAAAGTGTGAAACCTCAAAGACCATCATCACGAGCAGTAATAATATTCTCTTATTAGCCCAGAGAAAAACAGTTTCTAAATCTCCAAATGATTGAATGCCATATTTGAATTTTTAGAAACTCTTGTCTTTGGAACATAAACATGTGAAAATGTTGGCGATACAAAATGTTAGCATTATACGACTTCATTTTGATTGAAGAATGGAGTTTGACTTCAAAATGAGGTCCTAGCATACTTATTTTGCACTAGATCAAAGCAGGAGTTGAAGCGTCAAATTACAATACAAGAGTGAAAGTAAAGAGATATTTTTTTCTCTTCATTCTTTTCACGAATTAAAAAAAAAAACATTTTATACTTTTTCTTAATTTTCTGAGGCGTAGATTTAGTGCTGCTCCCAAATAAAATTTAAACAAAAATATTTATATATTTTCAACAAACTTTAATAAAATCTTTTGCATATCGGGATTTATTTAAGGCTAATATTAATTTAGGGGTATAATATTAGATTAAATCCTCTAGGTGACACTAAATTTACTTTAGCTTTTCAGTGAAAACTTTCTGCTAAAATTATTTTTATTCTCTGAAGTAGCATGGACTAAAAAATAAATTAAGTAATATTTTAAATGAAAATAATCCAACGGCTTCTATTCTTTTTGTACATATTTATAATACGAATTTGACGCATGGAGTTACGTGGATTGCCTATCGGAAAACCTCTGGAACTGGTGCAATACGTAATTGTCATAAATATTTAAAAAATAACTTTTATGCAGATCTGAATTATTATTATAGTAAATTCTCAATATTCTTTAAATTTATTGTGTCAGAAGCTTTATTACTCGTTGGTGTCTTGCATAGAACGGCATTTTATCATTAGTTAATAATTATATTTTAGCATCTTCTTTCTAATATAACAACATCTCGTTTTCAGTCGACGATCATCACAGAACAATTTTGATTCAAGTCTCTCTTTAGAAGTAATCTGACTCTGGGAACTTTTCCTGGACCATCTTCCTGGTGACGTCCAGAATGGAAGCCTTGGGCACCAGATGATACCAACGAGGGTGGAAGTGGACAAATATGTTGTCGTAGTAATTGCCCTCAAAGGGAAGAACTCGGCCATGAGGACACCTGAAGGGAAGTACATAAAATTCATAAATTACAGAATACTTAAAATAATGACGGTTTAAAGTTTCCATCGATTTCACTGATAACCACCATATTGGTTTGTTTACTGTGGATTAAATAGCATTTTATAATTTGTGTTTATACAGTATTGCTATTAGCCTATTCAATGATATTAGTCTACAACTCACCGTGCGCTCTCGTACCACACCAAATCCCCTGGCTCCAGAAATACTTCATGTGGGTTTCCAAAGTGGTCAAAGATGTTCAATGGCCAGGGATGGCCGTCCACATCTTGAGCAACATTGATTATGGCGCTGATTATGTGAGTTTCTAAAATGTAATTTTATTGTTTTGTACTTTGGCATTATGTTGCATTCCATACCTAAATGATCAACGTGATTAGACATCCAGCCCCCTTTGTTATATCTCCGGACTCCATAAATGGTCGTGAGGTTGAGCTTCGTACCCGACCATTCCTCCGCCAGTGGTTGCAACACATCCCCAATGGATTGCCTCAGCTGAACGCCATGCTCTTTAGTGGAGAAGTAGCTCATTGTTGACATATCTCTCTCAAAGCACTCACTGCCATTATCAGAGTATTCATGACAATTATGCGACCCAGGATCACAGGACTCTAAAAAGCATTTGTTAGTATTATGGAAAAGTAAAGCATTTAGAACTTCAACCTGGATTCCAGTTATTATCCGTGATGTTAGCATGGAATTCCTTAATCATGTTCCACAGCTCGTCCGGCACCCTTGTCTTGACGAATCCGGTCTGTGTGTGCTTCTCCGGCCCCGGGTCGCCGTCCTCCAGCATCAGGAACGTCTTCGCGTTGAGGTCTCCGCCGATGGTGCGGGCGCGCGAGTCGTGCGTGAAGCCGGCGCGGAGGTCGCAGATCGGGTAAGTGGTGCCGAACATGTCCGTGTAGATCTCATTACGAGGCCAGATCGCCTGGGAAGTGGGATTTTGTTATGGTCCCTCATTACAATATTGTAACATAAAAAATGCATTTGAGTTATCTTGTAATTTTTTCAATCATTCGCGGTTATAATTTAATTTTGGTTTTGTTTGCACTTTTTTGAATTTTATTAAAATTAATCTACTTCATTCTTATTGTGACTCTTCATTACCTCGTACATTTCCACATGCGCCTCGCTCAGTTTCGGCCCATTCTTCCTCATATACTTCTTACAGCTCTTTGGACACATGGTCACAGTTCTCACAGCAAAGTAGAGGCTGGTCTTCACTCGGCCGCTGTCAGTCATGAGCAGCCCCACGCAAGAGCCGTTGGCCGTCAGCTGAGGGCACTCTGGCTGGCCATCATGACAGCTGTAGTACCAGGTATTCTTATCCAATTTATTACTACACAATGCAGGAGTTATGGTGAGTGTCATAAGCACTAAAGCAAATTTCAGTACCATTATCAAAATCAATCTGAATATTGAACTGAGCTATTTTCCGCCGCATGATTTTCTCCACTGTCTATATCTTGTGCCTGCCAAACACCATCACAGAACAATTACCTCTTTGTGGTAAAACAGAGGAAGTCGCAGAGCGAAACCGTTGCTTTGAACATGCTTATGTAACAACCGCCAACGGGTTGACGGATCTAAATGACTATATACCTGTAATCTAAAGAAAAAACCTCTTTGCAGCATAAAGTAGAGTTTGATATATATATGTGCCTTTTTATTCTGTTATATATCTTGCATATGTATAGTAGACGTAATTATCCTTCTTTCGCATGGTTATATATTTTGTTTCTTCATATTTTCACACACTAGAAACTGGCAGCGAGCTGGAGGAGACTTTAGATTAATAATAATAATAATAATATGACGTGCCAACAGTTAAATAATAGTAAAAGAAGTTCCTCAAATTTTGCAGTAAAAGTCCTTCTCTTTTCGGTCCTGTTTTAATATAAATCGGGATGTAATTTTGAGCTTGGTGTGAAATAATGATAAGGTTTTTCCCTCTTCGGTTCTCCTGAATAATTAATACTGCATTCTTTGATTTGATTTTTAAGTCTTTGCCCATCAACATTATTTTCTTGTTTGTGCCTAAAATTAACTCTTCAAACGCTCATTCGCTCACATAGATTTTCTATGGGTTGTTATTATTATTTAATATTAGTCATGCGTATTAAAAAGGTCTATACGAGGGGTGAATTGTAGAAGTTCTTCTGTACGCATATTCTCCCTTAATAAAACACATTTTGGTATTTAGTTATTATATAAGTAGAATAATAAGTTTTTGGCAGATCACGGCTTAGACTTAATAATATATTATGTGAAAATGGGGAATGAAGTTAGAAATGGAAGAAGATTCTCGTTGGCATGTATTCTTTAAATTAAATAGTTCAAATGGGTGCTGTTGCATGCTTGTTAATAAAAAATAACACACACAAAATTCAGTTAGTCAGCATTGCTTGCTCTAATACGGTTGTCTGGCAAGAATTCTTTCAAAAGTTAATTGTTCATCTAAGGTAGTTATTACTCTGTCTCTAGCTAAGTTTTAGCATAAAATAAATATTAAGTTGGAATGTTGATTATTTTGTCAGATATCATGGAAGTTGAAACATGTTCTAGCAGGTCAAGCAAAATATGGAACCCTTTTTATGGGACTCCAATTTTGCTTCTGTTTTAGTGCAAATATCATCAAACATATTTTCATATTCATTCAGCATGCAAGGTTCATATATATTTTTATTTAAATTTAGTTTTCTCTTCCCCTTCTAAAGTACTAATGAAGTCTTTCTTTAAAATCTATTATTATATTAATAATATGTAGAAAATGTTACCTGCGTACGAACCAATGTTATAAGGTAGTCGTCTTCCTTTCAATGCTCTATTTTGTTTTACTCATGAGCTTGCTTGAGTCAAAAGTTTGAGATATTGTTTAAAAAATTATATCTAGCCCATAATTGTCATAATTATAATATCATCATCATCTTCTTTCTTCATCTCAACTCAAGTCTCTTGATTGCGAATTGTCGCGTTTTTAGCACTCATCTCTTCTTCTTCTTGCATAAAATCTATCTATCTAACTTTCTTTCTTTCAGTTTTGGCACCAGTTTTTGTTGCGAGTCCCACATTTTTGCAGCTCCCTTATTTTAGAGTTTGTCTTTTTTGGTTAGAAAGGTATCATAATCCAATTTTAAACACCAGTTTGGCATGGGGTTTGAATACAAGCTTCAGGCATTTCTTTTCAACAATGTGTTTCACTCTTTCATGCTTCTTTTAATATAGATAGATCTCATATTAGCAACATCCAATTATATATTACTGTAGTATATACTGTATATATATGCTTCATGCTCTTTTTTTGCTTCTTTTTCTTTCTTTTTTAATATTCTTTGTGCTGTAGATTAATCACAGGCCAACTTCATTCTTCTTGTTCTTCTTCCCTAATCCAGTCTGGAGGCACTGGAGGGCACCAAAAGCGGGTCACTTCCAAAACCTTCTTCTTCATCATCTCTCCTCCTTTTGGCAAGACTCTTTTCTCTCTTGAACTATTTGTCAAATATTAAATATATCATTTCTCAGCACTGATGCTCCTTTGGGATGACAGTCTGATGGTGCTGACTGCTAGCTCCAACACCATGCCCATTACCATGCCCGTTGCCGTGGCCATTCCCGTGCCCATTGTTATGAGAGGGTGAGCCCGCCTCGTCTGAGCTGGACGGCAGCTGACAGCTGCAGAGAAGTGCCTTGCTGATCCACTCACAGCTGCAGCAGGTGCCGTCCGCGCCACAGTCGAGCAGCGTTCCCGATGCCTCTGAACCCCCCGCAATAGATAGTCGCTCAGCCATCATGGCCTGAAAATGCAAGGGTTTGTTTACATTATTCATCTTTACTCATCCTATGCGCACCTGGTGCCGTCTGTAGACTTCATCAGCTGACATCATCTTCCCCCCAGCTGATGACCCTGATGTTGCTGAGGCTGATGCGCCTGGCATTGTCAGCCGGTGAAACCGGGTGTAATGGGGGTGGTGCAGCAGCTGGTGAGGGTGGTAGCTCTGGCTGGAGTCGGTCCCAGAGGATTCAATGGATCTCATGGTCACAATGGGCTGAGGAAAGAATAAATGTCATTATTTTTGTTTTGTAAGTTACATTCCATTCATTGTTTACCCTCTGCTGAGGACCGGATTGCTGTTGCTGCTGTTGGGATTGTGGTGGTTGTTGCTGTTGTTGTTGAGCTGATGCCGCCTGAGCTGCTATTAAGTGGCAGGTACAGGCAAATGGATCCACGCTCGGAGGTGGAGCCACGCCGCGCCCACCAGCCAAGATCACTCTGGGACCATCGTTTATGGTGGTGGTGGTTGTCTGGTCGTTATTGATATACCGACCTGAAAAGCAGAGCAGTTTTAGTGATATCAAGTGTACATGTTGACCATGTTCTTTACCTGTCATTGTTAAAGATTGTTGCTGTTGTTGCTGATAGAGCATTCTTGTTGTTCTCTGTTGTGGTTGTTGCTGTTGCTGTTGTTGTCTTGCTGCGCCTGTTTGCTTCTTCTTCATCATCATCTTCTGTTGTTGCTGTATCGCCTTGGTCGCCGACCTGCTGATCGTGGCCGCCGCTTCCTCCTTTGTCGCTTCCACCGCGTCCATGTCGCCCTCCAGGCCCAGTCCTAGGAAGTGCAGCTCACCGGTCGGCTGGCTTTGTCACTGGCCCCGGGTGGGGGCAGGTGGGTGGTGCTGCTGGGGCTGGTGGACCTGCTGCTGTTGAAGGTGGTTTCGGGAGGCCGTGGACCCGGACGTGACGGGCACAGAGGGTTGCTGCTTTCTGGCCGTGTGATCGTCCTCATCCTCGTCCTCCTCATCGTCATCTTCCTCGTCGAGGTCGTCGTCTTCGTCCTCTTCAAGTCCACCGCTTCTCTGGTAGCCTGTAAGGATGTTCACAATGTTATACCGTAATGAATCTTGTCTTATAATCCATACCTGGATGCTCTGATATTTGGTAGTATGAGCTGTTGTAGATGACCCCGAGCTCCCTCATGGCCTCTCCCCGAATCGTCGCCTTGATCGTCCAGTTGTGAGTGTCCGATCCCTCAATCTCGCGCTCCAGCCGCTCAACGTCCACAATCTTGTTGCTCAGGCGCTCCAGGATGACGCCAATGTCCTTGATGGACAAGTGAGCGGGTTGCTCCATTGTCAGCTAAGGTTAAATTAAGTCAATTGCTGAGGTCATACTTGAAGTTCATAACTATTCACCTGGTCTACAAGAAGAAGGAACTTCCTTGCAGTGTTCTCCAAATCATCGTTGATCTCGCTCATCTCAGACTCGGAGCTCTGTTGCTGGAGCTGCTCAGCCTGCAAGATCCGCGACGCGGCCGCCACGGACGAGGACGCCAACCGAGTCGCGGCCGCGGCCGCAGCTGTCGTCGTCGTCGTCATGCTGGACGCGGTCATGACCACGCTGCCGTTGGCAGTGCTGCTCACGTTTACAGAGGTGACAGCCACGGAGGTTGTGGGAACGGAGGCGCCGGCGTTGTTGCTGCCCTGATGGGGCGGCAGCGGGGGCGGGGCGTCGTCTGAGGCAGGCGGGGCTGAGGGTGCGGAGGACGAGGCAGGAGCCCCCGTTTCCACTTCAGAGAACCGAACATGAGCTCCCTTGGGCAAGGATCTCTTGCCGTCAGACGAGACCTGCCCTCCTCCTCCACCACCACCACCACTTCCGCCAATGGCATTGGGTGCCTCTTGGAGGATAGGTGAGGTTGCTGCCACAGCTGTCTGCTTGGCTGGTTGTTGTCCCGGGTGCTGGTGCGCATGAAGGGAGCAGCAATGGAAGTCACATTCATTGGAAGTGGGAGAACCGCGCTGGAATATGGAATTGGCAATCAGAAGCCGGTTTTTGTTTGAATTATTTTTCAGTGTAATCGTGATCCAAATCCGATTTCGCTTAATAAAAATGGATCAAAATCATGTTAATCGGCCGGATTAACCGAAAAAAAAGTTAAACAAAAACCGGCTTCAGATTCCATCAACAATGATTGAAAATCAGTGCATTTTATACCTTGTTTTGCGTCGGCTGATGTACTGGCTTCCCAGTGCCTGCGCACTCAGCCGTGTGGTGGTGGATGGGCACGATGGTCGTGCTCTCCACTGAGCTGCCCTGGCGGGAGAGTTGGCGAGGACTGGGCGCACCCATGATGATGGAACTCCCGGCTAAGATATCAAGTTTGTTTAAGTGGCTGAAGAAGGTCATGGGTTATATATTCTCTCACCTGAGCTTCCCCCTCCCGTTCTGGGAGGTCCCAAATATCCCGTCTTTGGCTGAGTTCCCCCACTGGCAATGCCAGGAGTGGCAATTGCGGCAGCAGCGGCTTCTGCGGCGTCGTGGTTAATCACAGTAATGTGAGGACCGAAACCTGAAGAAAAAAAAACAAATTATACCCAATATGTAAAGCATTATTACTACTAAATATGCTCGGTCATCTCGAATTTCATGGCTCGGTGTATATTATGGAGCCTATTACTAATACTGCACAGTGCAGCGGAACCACTGATGTGATGTACATATGTCTATATAAAATTAGTTTACCTCCTCCTGGTATGCTTGAATCAAATGAAGTTTGCACCAGCATTGAGTGATGCTGAATGGTTGTTGAGCCGCCAGCACCGCCGGACGCCCTCGAGTTGTCCCTGCTGAGGCAAGGCGTTGAAGACACGGAAGAACCGGAACGCTGAGGGATTGGAAGCAAGCACGGTTAGAAGCAGGGTTAAGCAGTTAATTAAGCAAAGCAAGCAGAGTTATACCTGTGAAAATGATCTAGCATGAACACCAAGTAGTCTCGGCCCGCCACTGGCAATGGTTGAGCATAGGGAGCTCTGTCTCGAGGGGCCCCCCGTCAACTGGAGCATGGATCCCCCGGTGACCTGGCCCCCGTCCAGCTTCTCCCACGCGAGCACCACCGTGATCCTGCCCTTGGAGTCCATGATCTTCCACGAGGGCGTCTGATCGTGGAGCCCCATCGAGTAGAGCGTGTCGCACACGATCGAGGGGATCGCCTCCATCACTGCGGGAAAAAGGAGAAAATGGCCTCAAGATGTCATTTTGACACGGAAAAGTTTTATCCCTCCCGGATGCATTTCTTTCTTTGCACTTCTTCTTCAAGGTGACTTTTCTCTTCTCTTCTTTTCTTCTTCTCACCTGCTCTGACTGCATCCGTGCCCGCCGGGTGCCACACCTCGCCAGCCCGCAGGAACAGGAAGATGGAGTTCTCGGGCAGCGTGTTGAAGTACTCGCCGTCGTCCACCTGGGTGCCGTCGGATTCGAGCACGACGCGCACGGGCTCGACCTTGCCCAGGCCGAGCTTCTCGCGGCCCTTGCGGTGGAACTCGTCATAGGTGGAGACGACCAAGGCCTTGCGGACGGTGCGGGCGGCGTTCCAGATCTTGACGGGGCGCCGGCCGCCGCCGGCAGAGTGGGCGGTGCCAGTGGGTTTAGAGGGCGGAGGCTGAAGTTTAGATATTTAAGAATTTCAGCATATTTTTGCACATAGTAGCTCATGTAACACTACCGTTGGTGTAGCTTTTTTTACTTAAGCATTCAGAACAGACAAGCTTCTATCAATAAATTGGCATCTTTAACTTCCATTTTGCTTTATCCTAAGCATTATTTCTAATAAATTACTTTAGGTTAAATTAGGCTAACCACTGGCTGCCCTTTTATTTTGCTGAGTCTCCACTTTTGTTTAATACTCTCCCTACCTGTGACTTTGACTGCCTCTGCTGCCCCCTGCTTTTTGTGGCTGATGTGGGCGCTAGGGACGTCGACCTAACCGGCGGGCCCTCGCCTGGTCCGCTCTTAGACGACATTGCTAGTCAAATGACACTGAGACTTTCTTCACCAATGCTCAGGATCAACCTTGGTTTAGTTAACAAATATGAGACTGATACTCTCCTTGGTCTTCTTCTATGGCACTGTTGTTGTAGCTTGCTGCTGTTGCTGTGGCACTATTGCTGTCATCATCCAGTATGAGGAGTACGGGGCGAGGGGGCTTCGATGGATCATTTTATTCTTATTTTTGTGCTATATTTCTGCCAGGAGATGAATTATTCGGGTTAGCAGCCCAATGGCAGTTGATCTGAACAAGGAAGGGTGCAATTGCACAGACAAGATCACATTAGAAGCTCTGGATATATTAGACAGAGAAGAAGAAGAATTGTTCCTCATTAAACATTAATAATAATCTCTTCCTTCATGATTATTTATTCTTCAACTTCCTTGAATCCTCTTTCTCTGTTGGGAGGAAGCACCTTTGGAACACATTGGCGAAAACAACTGCTAATACAAATTTCAGAGCACTGATTCATGGGATCTTGCAGTTGTTCACATGCATTTTAGACTCTTTTTTGACACTTTGAGAGGAAAGTGCTAATATAATAATACACTTTTGTTAGTAAAATACCCGTATATTTGCAGTACTATTCTTCTAGTTTCTTTCTCTCACACTATAGACTGCACATTGAAACCTCAAACTCAAACGCGTCCTGATCGCGGGAAACGGCTTCTTCTCTTTTTCGCACTACTTCCCTATCTCCCTCCTCTCCTCCTTCTTCCCCTCCTTGGAGGAGCACTCCTCATCCTCCTCCGGACTGGAGCCACTCCTCAGCTGCAGCGGGATCTGCGACTTCCTCCTCCGCCTCAAAGTGGATCACGTCATTCTGGAGCCGTCGTCGCCTTCAGGTAAGAGGAGCAAGCAAGGACAAGGACAAGGACGACGACACAGCTGAGGCACCCTGGAGGTGGAGACAAACATGTACAGGTCTCAGCTCTCCCGTTTAATGTCACTATTTCTTCATCATTTTTCCGTCTCCTTCTTCTTCTTCTTCTTCCCTACTCTCTCCTCTTCTTCTTCTTCTTCTTCGGTCTCTTTCGTCTCAGTAGGGTGTCCCTCTATAACGTCCTCAGCAGCAGCAGCCTCCCTCCCTCCTTCTCTTCTAGGCCATCTTCATCTTCTTTTTCTTCTTCTTGTTCTTCCACAAGGCTAAGGCTCATACGGATCGATTCACCAGCAGACGCAGCGCACCCACTCACCAATGCAGCAGCAGCAACAACATTGCAGCGGGAAAACCCACACACGAGTATAGTGAAGAACGGCCTTGCCATGCTGAAGATGCTAAAGAGAGAGAGGCTCTCTCTCCTCTGCAGACGGCCTTTCTCTCGTTCAAAATCCGCTCTCGCAAGGCCCAAAGAGAGAGAAGAAGAAGGGAAGAGAGCAAAGGCTGGAGGCATACATTGAGTAAGAAGAAGAAGAAAGGAGGCGGGGAGGGAGAGAGTAAGAGAGAGAAGGCCCCACACTTACTACACTCACATACTGCGACTACGCGTTGCTGCTTTTTTGAAGGCCAAAAGTAAAGAACGAGAGTCAACAAGAGAGCAGTAGCAAATGTATTTCAACAGCAGCAAAAGCTAGGGCTCTCTCTCTCTCTCCTCAGAGGACGAACTCAAGAAGAAATGGAGGAGGAGGAAGAAGAAGAGGGGCGAGGAGGAAGTAGGAGGAGGAGGAGGGGGCCCAATCTTGGAAAGGAGATATGGGAGTAGAGAGCTGCTGCTGTTGCTGCTGCTGCAGATTCTACGGCAGAGGTACTTTTTCTCCTCCTCCTCCGTCTCGCTGGTACTCCCCACTAAAGTCGGCCTTTAAATGGAAGAAGAAGTCGTTTCTTCTTCTTCTTTTAGGCTGGCGTGAGAATAGCAGAAGCAGCAACAGCAGCAGCTCTGCTCAAGGGTAGTAGCTAGTAGTCAGTCAGTCGATCGTTTGTAGGCAATATAGGCCTATATTACCATTTTCTGCTTCTTCTTCTCCTTGTTCTGCTGATGTTGCTGTTGCTGCAAGTGCCAGCAGCGACTTTGAAGCTGTGGATAGTAATAGTATGAGAGGCAGCAGCTTCCTGCCTATCTTGAAGGGGGTCTTTTTCCTTAGTTTTTCCTTGCGTATAATTCTACTCTAGTTAGTCCCATGTTGGGCATAGATCAGGAAAAGGTACAGCTCGGTGTATGTAAAAGAGGTTCTTGCTTTTTCTTCTTTTTCACACGCCCAGTGCACACAACCACCAACCCAATTGGAGAACAGACATAAGAAAAGCGTTAGGCCCAGCCTAGTTTTACTCTCATACACACCATCGAACTGAATGCGAGAGAGAACATGGTGGAGCAGAATAAGTGCTACAAACCACCCCAAGGTCCCAAGAAGAATATGGGTCTTGGCGAAGTGTCCTCCTCAACCTATAATCCTTGGAAATGCCTTTCTGGCCCATTAACCCTACTGTTGTCTCTACCATTTTGAAAGTACGACGCGATTTCTTCTCCTGCTCTCTCTCTCTCTCTCTCTCTCTCTCTCTCTCCGCACTCTATCAGCCGCCAGAGCGGGATGGTTCTAAAAAA
>LR141396.1:0-12761 GCA_900659605.1 Tisbe holothuriae | reverse complement strand
GACGACGACGGGCGGAGTGAAGCGAGCGCGCCTTAGCGAGGCAGCTGAGCTGAGGAGGAGCGAACGGCGAAAGCACCAGGGTTGCCAGATTGGGGACAAAAGGGGCCAAAAAAGTAGCAAATCTGGGACCATTTCGACCTCTTTGGGACCCCCAAAAAGATTCTGGGGTCAAAATCAATGTAGTAAACAAAATTTGGCCTATTTAGTGTTTGGGGCCAAATTCAAATTCCTTTAGTACTGTCTGGGGCATTTTTGAAAAAAGTTTGGTCCCTTTTCGCAAAAATCATCTGGCAACCCTGGAAAGCACCGATGGAACTCAGGAAAGACAGCATGCAGCAATGTTGAAATGAGAGAAAATTAAACTCTTGAAATCAAGGAGGTTTAAATAGAAAATTGTGTCATTTGTATGTTAATGTATGCATACAATTTTGAAGTATAGAATTAACATAAAGCTAAAAAATCAATTTAATGTTGATTAGAACCACTATTTATACCCCCATTGTGGGAGGCTTGGAGGAGTTCGAGCGTTCTGCGAACCGAACAATATTTCTCCTCTTTGTTTTCGCTGCGCGCTGAGTGTTGACGTCCCTGCCGTTGAGATTTGAGAATGGCAACAAAGTAAACAAACCTCGCTCCAGTCGGCAAGAAACATAGACAGTGTAATACTAAATGTTACTACTACTGTCTATGGCAAGAAAGAAAGAAAGCTCGACGTGAAGAAGACGTGGTCACCATGGCACACCTGCCACGCCTCATCGCCGCACATCTCATCAGACAGCTGCCCCTGGCTGTGGCCACGCCCCACGCCAACGCCAGAGCCAGAGGGGTGGTCTACGTATCGAGCTGGACCAGCGTCAAGGCAAGAGAGCTGGAACACCTGCAAAGCAGCAACCCGGACATGTTCCAACTGGTGCAGGAGAGAACCGTCCCACGCAGCTCGTACAACAAGAAGATGAAGAAGAAGACGAAGAAGCAGCAGGAGGATGAGCAGGTCGTCGTCAGTGGGGAGAGGGTCTCGCTATGGGAATCCCTTATGACCGATTACCGCGGGGCGAGTACTTACGATGAAAAAGTGCTCCTACTCGACCCCACTGTGGCCGTGGACATTGCCCAGGCGGTGGAGGACACGTCAGAAAAGGGCGCCGACACGGTGCTGTTTGACGCCGACGGCGGCATGTGCGCCGTCACGCAGAGGCTGATGGAGCGGGGCGTGTTCCACAAGGCGAGGATCCTCGTCAAGGACCGGAAGCTGGAGCCGCTCCACGACGAGGCCGTCATGTCCAATCTCGCGCCCTTCACCCACAACATCGCCTTCGAGCAGCTCAACTTCAACTCACTGCCCGCCAAGCTGATGGTCTGCAACGGCGAGGAGACGCCTGCCATCGGGCAAATCGTGGAGCAGGCGACGCCGTGGGAGCGACCCGAGCCCAGCTACACTTTCTTCGGCACATCGTCCATGGGTGGACTCGCATACTTGGCGCACCACGCCCACCGCCGGAAGGACTTTCGGAGTGAGTTTTTCAAGGGCAGGCCCGAGTTCTACTTGCTCGTGATGCCCATGACGTGGTTCCGCTGCTCCTCCACCCCCAGCGAACCGATTCTGTTCAATGTCAACTCGGCCCTGATACAGCTCGCCTTCGACGTGGAGCACCTGTTGTCTGTGCCGCGGAAGGCGTTCTTCCCGTGGACCTCGAAAAAGGTTGTGACCAAGCACTCGAAGCTGCTCGCGGAGAGGCTCGAAGGGGAAATGGACAAGATGTTATTAATTCGACTCCGGCCAAAGGTCCAAGTCGGATTTGATGAGTGTATTACGGCTGAAATGTTGGAGTTTTTCCTTCGGGTGCTGTACAAGAAGCAGGAAAATAGGTTCATTCCTGCATTGGAGAAATATCAGGATGGTGTGGGCGCCGATTTCATCCGCATGGGGTACACGGTGATGCAAAAGTGTGGTTCAATTACAGTTCCAGAAATACCTGCGTTATTCAATACATTTGTGCGGTGTAAGACTTATGAGCATTCTGGTTTCAAGATGGCAGCTGAAAACTGGGCGCAAAGAGGCTACGACCGGAACGAGGTCATGGATATCAATGTCTCGAGGGCGAAGAGGGCGATGTCAAGCGGGTTCCGCGCTTGATGAGGCACAAGTGTGTGTTTGATCAACAACATAAAATACAGGAACATATGCATTAAAGCATCAAATGTGAAATTCAAATATTCTCCCGAGTACCATTTAAATTCTGCAGAGTGAATAACGCCTTCAATGAAGAAAGCAAGTGGACAGTCTCACCAAAGCTCATCGTCTGAACAAAGCGTAAAACACATACATATGTAACATGATTGTGCATAACGAGCACATGTGCTAATAATAAAACATATAAATAATTCACGCAGCCCAAAACACATTCTAAAATCTGATTATATTTTAGAGCGACTATGCTGAGCAGCTGAGTGAAGCCAAAGAGCTGGACATGAAGCAGGGCGACGCGCGGGTGTTCATCCCTGAGGGAGCGGACTCTAAGGCTAGGATTACTTCGGGCGATGCCTCGCCAGAGTCTGTGGCGGTGTTTGGTATCGATATTAGCCAGTTGAGTAGGAGGACCCAGTTTCTGGTTCTCAGTGGGCTGGTGTTTGGGTTCTATCTCGTGTACGGGTATTTGCAGGAGTGGATATTTCGGCAGGATGGGATGAAACCGCATGGCTGGTAAGACATAAACCGTTACAATAATATTTGAAAGTTGTCTCATTTTCTTTAAGTGTTATTGGCCTCAAACAAATTCGATGTACAAAATGCGGCTTAACAAATATTCATTTTTTCCCCCAGGTATTTAACCCTCGTCCAATTCGCATTCTACTCTCTCTTCTCCAAACTGGAGATGCTCCTCCGCTCCGCGCAGCGCCACATCCCGCTCCTCACCTACGCCTTCCTCGCCCTCACCACGCTCACCACCATGGGCTTCTCCAACGCCAGCCTCGGATACCTCAACTACCCGACCCAGGTCATCTTCAAGTGCTGCAAACTCATCCCAGTCCTCCTCGGGGGAATACTCATACAGGGGAAGCGTTACGGGGCGTTTGACTTTGCCGCGGCCGGGCTCATGTGCATCGGGCTCATCCTGTTCACCCTGGCGGACAGCAAGGTGTCGCCGAACTTTGACAGCACCGGCGTCATCATGATATCGGTGGCGCTCGTGGCGGACGCGGTCATCGGAAACGTCCAGGAGAAGAAGATGAAACAGCACCACGCTGCAAATGCGGAGGTTATTTTCTACAGCTATGCCATTGGGTTCGCGTATCTGCTCGTTGGCCTGGTCGTGTCTGGCAACCTCACTGACAGCGCTGCCTACTTCGCTGACAAGCCTGTGGACAAGTACGGCAGCACGTTTCTCTTCTCCGTCAGCGGCTACCTTGGCATGCAAATCGTGTTGAGTCTCGTCCGTGCGTTTGGCGCGTTCGTGACTGTGACAGTGACCTCTTTCAGGAAAGTGCTGAGCATTGTGATCTCGTTCCTGCTCTTCAGCAAGCCGTTCACAGTGCAGTACGTGTACAGTGGTGTGCTGGTGCTGTTGGGTGTATATATGAATCTGCTGAGTAAGCGTGTGCGGGATAAGGATATGAGAACGATGGTGGTGGCGTTTATAGGGTGTGTTCAAGGGGCGTTCCGAGGGCGTGGCGGAAGCTCGGCTAGTGGGCTGCATAATGTTTAATATCGGCTGATAGCTTCAGTATGACCATAGATTGAAAGATCTGATTTACTTATTTTTAGTTGGATTTCTATGTATTTAACTTAATTCAAAGCGTGATAAAACATCTGTGATGATCCCCTTAGGAAATGTTTAGAGAAAAAAACGATTCATATGTTATTAACATACTTAAAATCGATACGAGCTCTAAAATAAATAGAGTTAAAAGCAATCCTCTGTTTTATTAATGGAATTTTGTGGTTTATTGTTATTCATCACAGAACATCATCATCGCATAATTAAAGCTGTCACCAAAGCATTGGTGATGTTAAAGAGATTCTTCTGATGGATATTCTTGGCCATCTGATTCACTTAATTCTGAAGCTGTGCTCACATCTTCCATTGGAGATACTTGAGGGGACTCTTCAGTAGTTACACTATCCAAAGTATCCATATCGGGCACTGAAGACTCTTCAACTGTCTCCAAAGACTCGATTGTCTCTTCAATGGGCTCAGCTGGGACCTCAACATCAGGCACAGGACTCGAATCTATATCTACTTCTGCTTGTTCTGCTTGTTCTTCAGTGCCGTCTGTTTCTTCAGCTTGCTCTTCAGCATCAGCTACAGCATCATCTGAGGCCGTTTCTTCAGCTGTGTCTTCAGTGTCGGGAGCTGGCACTGGCTCCACCTCAGATTGTATTAGCACCAGATCTTCTGAAGTCTGTCCAGATCCTTGTTCCGTATCCGTGACGGACGTCTCTGATTCGCTGAGAACAACCGGCTCTTCATCCACTGATGTTTCTGCATTTTCCTCTGCAGTAGGCTCCTCCAGCTCCACTGTGGATATGTTATGGGATGTCTCATTCTCTATGACAGGCACTACAGCCGGCGCTTCAGTGGTTGTAGCTTCCTCTTCCACCTCCGGCACTGCTTCATACACCGGCAGGGTTGTGTTGTTAACAACCTCCTCTGCTACGGTGGTGTCCTCGTAATCCTCTGTCTCCATTGACGGGAGAGTGATGATTTCGGGTTCGAGGATCAACTTTGGTGGGGAGGACTTCGGTTTGGACTTGAATGAAGGAGGAACAAAACATAAAAATGGTATTATACCGAGTCATGCCTTGCAGACCATGGTTTTAGCTTAAGTAGATCTAAGATCATTAGATGTTAATCATGTAGCTCAATCGTTAGTTAATTATTTTTCATTATTTATTAATACTTTATGTTATAGGATTATTTATCTCGCAGTGTAATTTTACTAGAGTGGTTACGCTTAGTCTGACAAAGACTATTAATATTACGTAGTTATACAAGCTATCAAATCAAGCTTATCTCTGTTACTATCATTGTTAGTGATTTTCAGCATGTATTTTATGCAACTCATGTTAGCAGCAGCAGCATTAATTCTCCGTCAACAACTTGCTCCCAACCTGCGCCCTGTTTGCCTTCCACCCGTAGCCACTCTTCAGCTCCTTAATATCAAAGTCAGCGTTCACCATCAGCCGGTAGTAGAACTGGACCACATCCATGTAGGCGTCCTTGTCAATCCGCTCGTCAATACCGTGGAACAAGCCCAGCCCGGCCATGTCCAGGGTCACCGGGGAGAACCGGTAGATCTTGCTCGACAGGTGGAGGTAGTGCTTAGTATCGGTATTGGCAACCATGGTCCCGGGACACGGGACTGAAGTGGGGAACACCTCCAACGCGCTGTTGGTCAAAATCTGCCACGCTAGCGCTGCGTTGTCATACGGGGACTCCTCCGTGGGCAGGAAGAAGTCGTCCCGCGCTGTGATGATGATGTCCTCGTTGTCCACGACCTTGACGTCATGCGCCAGCACGGTTTCGATGTCGTCCGCCTGGTGCAGCCTGTGGTTGACGACGGCGTGCGCGTGGTCGGGCACGACGTTCTCCTTGAAGCCGCCGTCGATGATGGTGATTGCCGTGGTGGTGCGCTGGACGGCGTCCGTGTACGAGTCGAGCGCGAACCCGGCTTCGACAAGGGGTTGGAAGAGCCACAAGTTGGCCATGAGGATGCGGTAGGCGTAGTCGGCGAATGGGGTGACGTATTCCAGGGTGGCAATCTCGGCTCCCTCGCCTATAAATCATTTAATAAGACGTGAAGAAAAGGTATTTTACTGACATGATGCTCACCGAATCTCGCCGGCTGCGGGTTCTTCTCCAGTTTCCTCACGGCCTCTCCCAACTTTCCAATGGCCGACGTCTTTGGCGGCGTGCGCGAATGCACCTGTTCGCCGTACGAGTCCACATCAAACATTGCCCAACCCTTCTCCACCCCGCCAAAGTACGCCACCGGTCTGTCCACGCCAGGAACCACGCCCTCCATGACGAACATTCCCTCGTCCAGGATGAAGTCAAGCGACTCGCCGTGAGCTTCAAGCTCCGTCTGTAGACGTTTCGCCAGCTCCCCCGCGCCATTGTTACCGCTGATCTCCTCATCGTGACCGAAGCAGAGGTAGAATGTGCGCTCCGGCAGCTCTCCCTTCATCAGTTTGTACTCGAGAGCTTCGAGAATCCCCATCACGCTATGCTTGTCGTCAATTGCCCCTCGGCCAAAGATGGTCTCCTCGCCAAATGCGTCGCATCCGTCCACGTTATCGCCAAGGAATGGGTCGCACCACCACTCGCCCTCACCCGGGGGCACGACGTCCATATGCCCCATGAGCAGGAACGGGTTTGCCGTCGGCTTGGACCCCTCAACGCGGTAGAACCGCGAGTACTCATTCACAAGCTCAAAATGCACCTTCTCGTGAGTGTGCACCGTCGGGAACTTGTCCGACACGAATGTGTTAAACGCATCAATCTGATCGAACTGGTTATCCTCTGGAATCTCGGACGACACCGTGCTGTAGCTCAACGCCTGCCGCAGATTCCTCGCGATCGTGTCGCGGTCCTCATCCGTCATGACCATGAAGTTGTCGTGGATGCCGGTCAGCTCCATGTGGACGTAGGGCGTGCCCACGACGGCCGCGTGGATGAGCGCGCCAATGATGAGGATGGTGGGCACGCCGATGGCGACCATGAGCGCGATGATGATGCCGATCTTGGTCTTGCGGCCGACGTAGCAGAGGCCGCAGCAGCAGTTCTTGTTGTGGCCGCCGCGCATGGACGTCTTGGAGGAGGAGTTTCCATCTTCGATGTCAAAGTGGCGTTGGTGCTCTTTCATCGTGAACTTGCCCATGGTGAGGCTGTCTGTGGTAGACTGTCCGGGTTATAAGTCGTTATCTAACCGCAGTGATTATGTTATTTGATTTAAATATCGAGATCACTTCACGTCAAATAGATTTCAAAATAAATAAGCTTATCTTTTCTAATCGGTTTTCACTTTTGTTAGCACTTTTTTGTAATACACAAGGCCTTTATAATGTCGTTTTCAGGCCTCAAAACAAGATTTACATATGCCCGAGAATTAGACAATCGTTCAGATTGCTGCACATTTTATTACGCGAATGTCACATTTACCCGAGCAATTTAAGATTGGACTATTTGCGGAAACACAGTTGTGTCTCAATAATGGGGTTAAATTTGAGTCAAGGATATTCTTCATTAAGCGATTGAAACTACACCTCCTTTAAACTGAAGGAGAGTTTTCGTTTTACGGCTCAAAGATGCAAGATGAGAAAAAAACGCTCAAGAAAAATGTTGAAGGGGAAGAAAAAAGGTCAAGGAAATTCTGTGAGTAGGGAAGGAAGGGATGAAGAAAAAATCTCTTAATTTCAACATCTCTCATTGATATTCTTTCTAAATGTTGTAATCATCTGTGTAACTCAATCCAAAGTGGGTCACACTCGCATTCCTCAACATCGTCATGAGGAACGATGTGTTTCTTCTTTCTCCACTTATTTCAGACAATACCGGAGAGTAGGCCGAGCAAAGAGAGTAGCAAGGAGGACGGGCAGAGATGAGCACTACGTGCTCTTTCTGTCCCATTGGCCTTGCGAATGTAACGCTTTTAGAAGGGATGCACTGTGGATTGCTAATCGTTCCTACTACTTTGAATTTTTGAGCTTTTTCTATAGTTATCATCGATCCAGTGTACATTATTGTCCAGAGAGTCGTACAAATGTATCATTATACAGACTTGGATAGATATAATCAACAGTGAAGCAAATATTCTCACATGCAAACGTGAAGTTGTCTAGGTGATAGGAGAAGTGTTTACCCCCAGGGGAACAATGTTGCTGGACTTGACCTTGGTCGGCTTTTAATGCAGATTCTCTGAGCGCATCTTGAGATCTCACTACTAAGGAAATACCCAAAGTTGTTTAAAAGTACAATAATTTGTTTATTTTCTTGAGGATACACATGAACTTCTATAAAATTAGTCGATAAATAGCAAAATTTGATTTCGTTAACATTGTAGGGAACACATACCGGGCGACTATCTTTATTTACAAGGACAACTTAAAATACAATTGAGCATTTTGTTACCTACTGTATACATAAACCATTCATTGAAGTGATAGGACCTCCAAAACATCCACAAGTGTAACTTTCATGATAAGTACAAAAAGATGTCTTTTTTCAAGTGTATAAAACCTGGTATGGCAGTACTTGTTCTTAATCGTCTTTCTTCATAGCATTATGCATGGCTGATGTATACTCAATGATGACCAGCTTGACCCTCTTCCTGACCCTGCATGTTATATTGGCCCACTTCTTCAAAAATGCACCCTAAACCCGGTCTCAAAATCCGGCCCACACCTCTCCACGGCATACCTAAACTCGGCCCTGCACAGCACCCCGTCCTTGTCCACGTCCACCTCCTCCATAATCCGGTCCCCGAGCCGATTCTTCTCACTCCTCGTCAACCGCGTCTCCTCCGTCACAAACAACCTGCCCCCGACATCAAAGAGGTCATTCCGGCCAACCACGCCGTCCCCGTCACCGTCCAGGACGAGGAACGCGTAGTGCGTCTTGAGATGGAGCGGACACATGGGCGACAGGATGTTGCCCATGTCGAGGAAGTCGTCAAAGCCGAGGCGGCCGTCGCGCTCTGAGCTGAACGCTCGGCAGAGGAGGTCGCCGAACGGGTTGAGGCGGAGTTGGGGCAGGGAGTCGAGGAATTTTTGCAGCGGCAGGCGGCTTTGTCGGTTGACCTGGACTGCGAGAGGGTCGATTGCGCGGAATCGCTTGAATGCTGCAAGGATCTGGCCTCGTGTTAGGTACGTGAGGAACTCGTACTCGTTGAGCTCCTCTGGGGTGAGTGGGCACTCGGAGCAGCAGTTGGCTCCCATGGTGGACAAGAGTTCAAAATTCCATGTTTTGGTCCTTTGCCTTTAAGGCTGCTGCTGAGCGAGAAGGAAAGGCCTTCACTGCGAGCATTCAAGGCTACGATTATCGATCGAAAGGACTCTGTTGAAGAGAAAGCACTTATAGAGCTGTACCCATTCGTTCCCGCTCTCTTATTTTCAAATATTTTCCCGGCGCGCTCTGCGTCAAACGGGCGTGTTTGAAAGATGTAAACAAATCCGTGGCCGGACATTAAAGCACATTTCTCTCTCTTGTAATTCCCAAGTAATATTGTGTTGTAATAATTAATATAATAGTACCGTGAATAATTTTGTGTTAATTATGGCAAGCACTGGTGCTGAACGTGTTATTGTTCTCAGAACGGGGTTTTCCCCTATTCAGTGTGATCTGTTAAGAGTGGAATCGTGGAAGAAGGGACAGCTATTGGGAGATGCCGGACACGTTCACAATCTGGAAGAACGGCAAGAGGAAGGAAAGACACCTTTAATAACAGCATCGGTGACTCCAGCAGTCAGCATTTCAAAGGCGCCATACAAAGTAACTCTGGACCTTGACAAGTCGAGATCTGTGACAAGTGCTTATTGTACGTGCGTTGCTGGACTTGATGGTGTATGTAAGCATGTGGGAGCTGTTGTGTGTGCTATAAATGTGGAACGTACCCAGAGCAAAACTGACCTTGAACAGACATGGGACAAGAAAAGACTGAAGTCTCGTGACCTGTACCCAAAAGGACGTTCACTTGCTGCCATCCAGGGGAAAGAAGAAGAGCTGCATCAAGTACCAAATCAATTACCCAGTTCCGACGAGCTGGAAGAAATGCAAAATTTGCTTCATTCTTGTGGCTTGCAGGCAAGATTGTCAGATATACGGACTAAACTAAAAATGCATAATTTATTTCTTTGTTGCCATATTTACTAGTAAAATTTGACAGTCCATATATCTAACAACCTTGAATCTAGGATTCCATGATGTTCAAGATGCTGAATATAGAATACAAAGAAGAAAAATCTCCAGAGCGGCAAGGGCTGCCAGCGGAACTGGCATCTATCTTTTTGCCCGAGAATGAGCTGTTCCGGCACTTTGTGCCTAGTGAATGCCCGGGATCTTCGTGTAAGTAAAATGCATCTTACTCTTATTTGTGGAAATATATAAAACGATTAATAATTGTATTTTTTTCATTTTTAAATGTGCATGCATCAACATATTTTATATTAACAAAAGAACAAATAGTTCTCATTATTCTACATTTCTTCCAGCATCTCCAAATGTTGTTCCTCTCCTCCACCAGCTATGTCCTGCCCAGGCCGAGTTCTATCAAAAACATGTGTGTCTGAGTGGCTCGCAAATCCAGCACCTGTGCGAGGAGACGGCGGCACAGTCTGAAAGCGGTCTCTGGCATCAAGCTAGGAGTGTGCGGATTAGGAAAGTATAAAAACTTGTATATTTAAAATTTATTGCAAGGCATACAAGTTACAATGCGGTATTTACTACCACAGAATGGTTTTCTCTAAAAAAAAAAGAAATCAAAGAAATCTTTATCAGATCCGTTTATAAAGCTAAACTTATTTTACGCATAAAGAATAGGGTTACGAAATTCCGTATTTTATTCTTTCTAGGTGAAATATTTAAATACGTCATATTAATTGTTTTTTTCTTTGCAGTTCTTCCCGTGCGCATGTCATCTGGAGAGGAAGGAAGACCGCCACCAGAATCGGCTACTTCACCAGCAAACCCAGCGGCGCAATTCCGGCTCTAAAGTACGGAAGAACGATGGAAGGCTCAGCAAGAAGACAATATGAAGTAATGACGGGGTATAAAGTGTTACAGAGTGGTTTGGTAGTAAGGAGAGGTCAGGAATGGCTTTGTGCTAGTCCGGATGGGTTTGTTAATACCAAAGATGGACTGGTTCTGCTCGAGATAAAGGCACCCTACCGCTGTAAAGGTGCTGAGATTGATGTGGAGTACATTGTGGACGGAAAATTGAAGAAACTTAGTAGAGATGGATATTATACGCAGGTGCAGATAATGATGTACATATGTGATATACGTTTATGTCATTTTTATGTCTACAGTGAGAACGATCAAATTCTGGCAACTGTTGAGAGGGATGAAGAATTTTTACGGTCACTAATTCCCGACCTGGAAAAGATCTATTTTGATGATATTTTGCCCTATTTAATGTCGAGTCCAATCTTTTCTCATTAGAAATAATACTGGGTAAAATAAATTATCTGTGTACCAGTTCATTCTATTTTATTGTGGAATTTATTACTAATTGGCAATAAGATCAGTAAAATGATTACAAGTAAAAGCAATGCAAACAAGAATATTGTCAATTTCGCGTTGCAAAGTATGTTCAACAGTATTTTTTAAAATATTAAATTGTTTCATTCGTCCCAACGATCTTTCCACGTGAATGCGGTATTTTGAGCATGTGTATCCTGACAAATTTTCTTTTGTACTAAATTGACGGTCTCCAGACTTGAACGGGGGCATAACAATGAATGCTCCTCTGCGCAGTGAGCTTTCTACAATCCCAGGGAAGCCCTTGTCGGCAAGGACTACATCCCCACTCTCCAGTAGGTCTAGAAGGCCGCTCTCTGTGGTAAGCTGGGCATCAGTTGTTCTTCCTCCGTAGGCTTTTGAAACAAACATGATGAATCCATTGGGGGCCACGCCCACAATAAATTTGAGGGTATTGTTACTCTTGTACTGAACATACCAAACATTACAATAATTTACTTAAAGAGCATTTTAAATTTTAATCATTGTAAATTTATATGTAAATAGCTTAGGGGAAATGCTTCTACTCTCTTCCAAGTAATTATTGTAATGCCTGGGAGTAAGTTAGTATGTTCGATTCCACTTTAGTTGGATGTTCAATTTTGACCTCACTGGCATCGATTATCACCCTGCAGTTTGGGTACTGCGCTTTAAAGTCTTCACTCATCATTCCTTGAACTTTCCATCTTGGTAGCCAGCACGTCCACTTTTGTGCAATTGGAGTAAGGGCTCGAGAGACCTCGTAGAAATGGGCAGACACAGTCTTATGTGACATCTCGTATATTACAGCCATGCATTTGAATGGCATATTATGCCTCAATTTGAAAAAATAAAGCTGAATCTTTCTCTTAAACGTAAGGACTCTTCCATTGGATACTTTATCTTTAAGCAGGACGCAGACCAGTTCAAAAAATGGCTCAGAAATCCCGCATATGGCCTTAAGATCCATGTTTGACTTGATAACTGGACCCCGGTCGCGTTTGTCATCGATTTTGGTTCGGCTTGCTGTCGCAGTTGCCTTCATCTTTTGGGACTTCTCTTCTTCTGCTTCCACTGAAGCATCCATTCCTGCAACAATGCTCTCTTTTAGCTTTTGCCGCGCAGCTTGAAGCCGCACACCAGCTGCAGCGTGCCGAACTCCAGAAACTTGTTCTGCTTCAGCCGTCGCCTCATCATCGCCCATGTACTCTGAATCCTCATCAGATTCTGAAGCACCCTCCTCCATGACTCTACTGCTCTCAAGAACGTTTTCACCATCCATAAAGTGATCCTGATCATCCTCGTCAGCCCCATAATGCTTGTCCTCAATTAGACCAACCGCGCCGAGCTCGCCGACCGCACCAACCTCTCCTACTGCGACATCTTCTACCGCGCCGAGCTCATCTACCATACCGACCGCTCCGATCTCCCCGACCGCAACGACCTCTTCTACGGCGCCGATCTCGCCGGCCGCGCACATCTCGCCGGCCGCGCACATCTCGCCGGCCGCGTACATCTGGCCGTCCGCGCACATGTGGCCAGCCGCAT
>LR141395.1:0-12765 GCA_900659605.1 Tisbe holothuriae | reverse complement strand
CCCTTGATGGTGTCCTTTTTTGCTCCTTCCATCTTCTTGGAGAGAGAGAGAGAGAGAGAGAGAGAGAGAGAGGAATAGATATCTATGTATGACAGGATTTATGACAAAATTATGCCGATCTCAGACTCTCATTTTCAGACTCAATTCCATTTCAGCTCGACCCAAAAGAAGGAGAAGAAATATATCCCCAATCTTTCTCTCCTCCTTTTTCTTCTTCTTAATATAATAGATATTTTACCCACAATACAATGTAATGGGCTCAAAAAAAGATGTTAATATGAAGTATTATTTGCTATGAGTTATTAGCACAAATTCTGTTTACCTTTGCTGAAATATCTACTTTATGGAATCAAGTTAATCAAGCTTTCAATTTGTCATCGCAGAAGTTTAGAAGTGACTTTACTTTTACGTGCTGGAGAGCTCCGTATTAAAATAGATCCTAGAATATTTGATAAAAATAGAAATGTGACGCACTCTCAATGCATAAAAATACGACTGCTTGCACTGTGGGACCTTTTCACTGTTTTAACTTTTGCATTTCATTTACACTATTTTAGGCTGTCCAAGTGATAAGAATTCTCTTGCCAAAATTGTAACTCCAATGTAGACATTTAACGTATGTTTTTTTTCTGTACTGACTCTGTACAAGCACATTTGAGGTTGAAACTCTGCTTTTGTAAAGCTATTTGTAAAATTAGAGAAAACAAATTTGGCACCTTTTGCCTCTTATCATTTGGACAGCTGAATTTTAGAGTCCCCATGACATGATATAACACCTAGCTCAACAATGCACACGTTTCACCTCCTAACAAATACCCTCATTCTGCATACGAACACTTATCTATCCAGTAGAGGCAGCAGCAAAAGTATTTCCGGTAGAAGCAATCAGCATTAATATTGCATGAAAGAGAACGAACAACAGAGAGAGAGAGAGAGAGAGAGTTCAACTCTCCAAATGATAAGAGTTATCTAGCCAAAATTGCAACTATTTGAAAAAGTCAATAAAGACGGTTAACGTATGTTTTAATGTCTGTACTGATACTACACAAGGTGCGTAAGAGGTTAATACTACTCGTATTTTGAAAGCTTATTGCAGGCTCTTTATATAATTCAAATAAACTAATTTGACACCTATTGCTTCTCATCATTTGGTCGGCCGAGCTCTTTTGATACGCTACACCCGTGAAAATGTAACAACGCCGGCGAAACAACATACACATTTATTATTATTATTACATGCCTCAAAACAGCATTCTTTTTCTGGCTCCAGCAGCGGAGAAGAAGAAGGACCATTTGTTTCCCCCCTCTTATACCAGACGACAAATGAGGCTTTAAGCTTAAGGGAAAGCAGGCAAGCAAAGCAAACGGCAAACGACGATGACGAAGAATTGTGAACGGTAGACGAGCAGATTTGGAATTTCCTCGCGCATGGAGACTTAACATTACTCAGATGCTAAGCTGAAAATACCTAATTTACCTCTGAATTTTGTAACCAGTATGGTATGTGTTATTTTTGTTTAGGCCACTTTGCCCGGTAGATGCTGCTAGTTGTTGAGATAGTCCTCCAACTGATTCTACTGCCAAGTCTCCTAACTGACTCATAAGGAACACTCAGCTGAGCTGCTACTACTTAGCTGCAGACTCAGTTCCAGGACTATCTTGACCACTAACACCATCTAATGGGCAAAGAGTAAAAAACAAAGATATTGAATACCGTATTGGGACAAAAATATCGTCCTTGGACCTGGACAAAAGTGACTCCTATGTATCTGTCAAAATGCAATAATCCAGTTTAATGCTCATTTCTGGCAACATTCTATATATATGGGGGACAGTTTTTCCCTCTAAAGTGCCACTACCGTCGTCGTCGTCGTCACCGAGTTAGAAATGTGTTTGCTCAAGCGCAGAAAACCTCATTTTTCCCAGTTTTTCTTTCTTTCTCTACTGTCGTTTTAGCATAATGCTCTTTCCCAAAGCCCTTATCCATATATTATGCTTTTTTTAAAAACCATGGAGACAGTTAGTTTTAATATATGTGTGTGTGTTCTGACCAAAGGTATTCACACACTTGTCTCCTTACATAATGTTCAGTAGCAGTTCAAACACATTCCAAGAATTTTACGCTTATGTAAAACATGCAATAACTCCGCATTAAGAATGTATTTAGGCACTTTTTGTAATTATTGAATAGCTAATTAGGCGATTATTCAATTATTAATTGTATTTTTATGTTAAAATATTTAAAGTCATACCAAATACTCATTCAAAGATGGCTGGCGAACTCCTGAAATGTGTTTTGATATTGTACTGTAATTGCATTCTCGTTTTAGTCAACTTCAAACGCTGTCTAATGTGTCACAAAGTATTCCAATTATTACCACGAAAAAATTGCCAAGTACCAGCCCATCAATTCTCGAGATAGACAGATAATCGCTGGAATTATAACCCCATATTTTAGCGCTATAAAGCATTTTTATTGGCCACTATGTGCATATTAAAACAAGTCTCGACTCTGTCGGCCATGGAAGGGTTAAAGTCTCTACTGACTAAATGTTTTGACTTAGGAGCCTCCCAGACAGAATTTGTTTGTAATACTTTTTGCTTTTTCTTATTTATTCATTTTTGCAAAGCATTTTTTCACTTTTTTGCCCTTACTCACCAGCAGGTGCTGACAAGGGAAATATTCCAAGTCCCAGGAATAACGACAGTAGAAACGCGAAAATATGCATGTCTGGGAGGTGCTTATGTGCCAACCCATTTAAACACATTAAAATGTAATGTGCAATATTGTTCTCACAACTATCTAAATACCACTGTGGAAAATATTATAAATGTTAAAGGGTCTGGGTGGATAATACTATCAGTCTTCTCTGTATAGTATGACCGCTGTCTTGATTCTTTGCCCCTGGAATATTCTTATTTCTTTACCATGCGAAAAGAAGAAAGAAAAGAAGGCCTTCATTGCATGCACTACCAGAGAGGAAGAAAGAAAGAAAAAGAAGGGTTTATACTGCTTAGCATGGTGCCTCTTGAAAAGAGACAATCCCTCTATACCAGATATATTTTATGACTATATGTGGGATATTTTGTAAAATAGTCTATGCCAGATTGTATACCACCTTTATTATAAAACTAATTAACTGTACAAAATAAAAAAGACATTCTAAAAATTTACCACTTAAGTAACACATGCTATAACTCCGCATTAAGAATGTATTTATACACTTTTACGTAATAATTGAGTACCTAATTAGCATATTATTACATTAATACTTGTATTTTAATGGTTAATTACTATAATCATCATGCTAAATACTCATTTAAAAATGGATGGAAAAATCCTTGGATGTACTGTAGACAAGACCACTCTGCCTTGATTCTACCCATATCTCCAATGTACCCCAGAGGGTTTTGCATATGCTGATGATTATGAGGCCTCCTCCTCTTGCTTCTGCTTCTTCTTCTTTTCATTGTTGTTTTCTTGACACTGTGACGGATCTCTTCCTTTTCTCATTTTTTGTGACAGATCGGAACGAAAGGGGAAGAAGAAAGAAGAAGCCGACAGGGACCAATAAACAGCTTCTGAAGGTAAAAGTGGTGAATATTTGGATGGTTAGATGTAACTTAAATGTATTTTTTTGCTATGCATCCCTCTTTATATATTTTAGGGCACTACCTTTTCAGGTTCATTGCAATAGCACGCTACAATCACAATGTTTCATCATCATGCTGTTGGGGGAATCAAACCTGCGACCTCTTGGGTTGCAGGGACGAGCAACTTGCAATCACTACTACCACGTCCCCTTAAATGTAATTATATGTTTTGCTATAAAATAGGGCAGTTCAACAGTTGGGATCAAAAATTAAATATTATCCACACGATAGTTGTTCATAAACAGTTCAATTCACACTACAAGAATTGGTTGTTAAATATGCCAACAACTGCATTTTATATTTTACATATATGTCAATATAATAAACAATATTCTTTCCATATTGTTATTATAGTTCCATGCCGTCCAAAGTACTGATATATGTTCACAAAAACAGTTCTCTTTAAATCCTCTTCTGAAGAAGGCTTAAGAACGGCGGACAACTGACAAAAGGAAAACATCCTCTTAAGGCTAAAAAAAAGGTTAATTACGCGGCGACTGCGAATAATAGACATAATATAATGGCTATCATCGCTATCTAAATAGGAGATGGAGGTTACAAGAGTAATTTATAGACAGTTACTTTTATGATTGAAATAGCCGATTTAGTTGCTCTAAAATAGCCTTATTATAAATTTTATAACCACGATATATTGAAACTAAAAATTGTTTTAATTGAAACATAAGCATAAACTCCATTTATAGCTCCGTTAGCAAAGTAATCAGCAAGTAGTATTACATTTTAAAAGTAACTCCAATTGTAATGCAAAGTTCCCTCTCAGGACATACATAACAGTACATATGTCATTTAAACTCCATTTAAAGCTCACTCAGCAAAGTAATAAACAAGTATTATTTCATTTTAAAAGTAACTCAAATTGTAATGCAAAGTCCTCTCTCAGGTCAACATGTCCTTTAAACTCCATTTATATATCACTTAGCAAAGTAATCAACAAGTATTATTATACTTTAAAAGTAATTCCAATTGTAACTCATTGTAACCTAAGTCTCAAGTCATAATCATTGAGTCATTTGTGATAAAATATCCTTCCAATTAAAGAAGTAATCACAAATATTATTACACTTTAAAAGTAACTCCAATTGTAACTCTTATTAACCTCTCAAGCACTATTATACTTAAAAAGTAACTCCATTTGTAACTCATTGTAACCTCTCAAGTCATAATCATTGAGTCATTTGTGATAAAATATCCGTCTAATTAAGCAAGTAATCAACAAGTATTATTACATTCTAAAAGTAACTCCAATTGTAACTCATTGTAACCTCTCAGGTCATAATCATTGAGTCATTTGTGATAAAATATCCGTCCAATTAAGCTCGTGTTTTTGCTCGCCAAATAAATGAAGGATTCTGCTGCTACATCCGATATCATAATTTAATGATGATGATAATGCGAATTTTTATCAACTTTATTGCTACTAAGTGCATACATGATAATAATAATAATTAAGCAGGCACAGTGGTTCTAATGCATAATAATATTTAAAATGTAATTTGTAATTATTGTACTACTGTAGTTTATACTTTATACAATTGTAGTTACTGGCTAGTATGTACTGACTCGAAAAAAATTACTTTAGTTAGTTATACCATTGTAGTAACTGTGTCTTATTGATAATTTCAAAGTCTATATAATGTGTGTAATATTAAAAATAACTATATAAATTTGTTCTTTATTATTATTGTGCCTTAAGACAGGAAGAGAGAGTCACTTTGATGAAACTAATTAGTCTCTGAGGAATGAAAGTTTACACGCTTTTTGCACAGGAATTTGATAAACATAATGTGAGCCAATAATTCCAATATGTTTGATGGCAACTTTAAATGCAAATTTCGGCTGTCCAAATGATAAGAAGCAAAATGTGCCATATTTGTTTGTTCTAATTCTATAAAGAGTTGAAATAAGCATTTGTAAAGCCGCGAACTAACAGTAGCGGGGATTAGGCCAGGGGCGATCCGGGAATTATTTAAAAAAAAGGCATTTGTAAGAGTTTAAACCTCTTACTCACCATGTATAGCATCAGTACAGACAAGAATAAAAACTATAGATGTCTTTGTTGGTAATTCCAAAGAGTTACAATTTTGGCTAGAAAACTCCTATCATTTGAAAAGTTGAGTTGCAGCCAGTAGAATGAATTTCATTTTGTTGTTTCAAATTCATTTTTGTGTCTGATGTTCAATGTTATTATTACCAACAATTATAAACAAATGAGATCTATTCTTTTTGTTACAATTACACCAGTTGAATAAATTCTCTGAAACGTCATATAAAATACACCATTAAACGTCTAAATATAGGCTCCGTAAATCTTTCTTGCCAGTCCAGTAAGCACACAAACCAATAGTAACCAAGTAGGATTACTAAATTACATTTAATTAATCAGACTGAATTTCAGATTACATTTGTTAAAGCGTAAAAAAATCAATCAGTCTGATATAATAAAAAAAAATACTTTTTCCCCTCAGTAAATAAATATTTGGGATAAAACATCTATTCAAGTGCTTGCATATTTATCTCAAATTGTAATTTAATTACAGTAATTCCCTTATATAACATGTCAGAGCAGTCATTTTTGTAACTCAGTTTGCCAATACATTCCAAGTTCCAGTTGTGAACGAAAGGAACAATCTTCGTTTTTTTGCCTGTCAATTTCGCCATCAGGCCGAAGCCAAAAACACATATAATCATCATCATCATTGTAAAAATAATGGTCCGTGCAGAAGAGAGGAGAGAGAGAGAGAGAGAGTCTGCTATGTAATAGCGCAATAATCTCTATTTTACACTCATGCAAAAAGTGATCATTAATCAAGCACACTTTTTACAAGACTCTTGTAATTATATTCTATGTTATTGTGGTTAATACGGAGAAGGATTTTTCAGTCTCTCTATCTCCACTGTCCAAATGATAAGAGCTCTCTAGACAAAACTGAAATAAGCCAATGAAGAAAGAATATTAAAAGTATGTTTTATTGTCTATACTGACACTATACACGGTGCGTAAGTGGTTAATACTCTTTCGAATGCTTATTTCAAGCTCTTTATAGCATTAGAACAACCAAATTTGGCACCTTTTGTTTCTTATCCTTTGGACAGCCGATCTCTGCAAACAGCGATTGCACAGTGGGTTAAATTATTGATTTCCTACCACAACAAGGGCAGATTACAAGCAATATTCCTATGGTCCAATCGATGAAGCCACTGTGCATTGTACGCATGCTAGAAGCAGAGAAAAATAGAAGCGTAGGCATCGCAATTATAATTTGGCAAAAGTTCAGCCACGAATTTCCAGATCAATTGGCAGGAGAAGGAGAAGCCCATAAAAATAAATTTACTGAGCTTGGAGGAGTTGAAGAAGAAGCATCTGCTTGATTAAAGATACTTATCCCGAGCAAAACAAGTCCTATTTTATTTAACAATGTTTTTTAAATTGTGTCTTTACTATAATTTAGAATAACTATCTCGCTTTACTGCATTACAAAGACCTGCAATTGCAAACCTGCTTGACCTATTAAGAAGATTATTGGCTTTTATTGCACTTTTTGTATATCATATTATATATACACACTACTAAATATTGCAGAAGTGTTAAATATTGACAGATAATACTTATATTAAACACTTACTTTTGCTATTTAATTCCTTAAAATGTCTTGTCGGGTTCACTCCTCATTATTTGTTGTTGTGTTGTATTGTAACTTTTTGATAATGAGCTCTTCTCCAAGTTGAAACGTATGTGATACCACTCCCTTTTGCCCATTCCGCCACGAGCTTGCGCTCTTAAAATCATTATTATTTCATACTCGTACAATCAGGAATATAAAAATATGAGAATGTTAGTGAGCCTAAGTAAGGTAATTAGCACTCTAAGCCACTTTTAAAAATTGACAAAATTGTTACTCCAAATATTATCAATAAGTTGTACTGCATATACTGCTTGTTTAAAACACAGTAGTTTAGTTAGAAATTTAATTTAAACTATCTGACACCACAGTGACAGGATCCCCGTAGTGTGGCGAGTTTTGTTGATTTTTATTCTGCCAAAAGGAGAGAAGAAAAATAATTTCCCTGTAGAAAAGTATTTTTAACCACTGGAGCACGTGCGCTAAACTTTAAAATCAAAGTCCGGCACGTTAAACAACTTCAACTTGGGTTAGCTGAAGGAACCTACAATTTATCAACTTTTTCATTTGACATATTAAATCGGCTGTCCAAATGATAAGAGTTCTCTAGCCAAAAATTGTAACAATTCAGAAGAGCCAACCATGACTTTTAATGCTCTTTACTGGTACTATAAATGCCCATTAGAGATTAAGGACTCTTTCAAATGCTTATTTCAAGCTCTTTTTAGAGTTAGAACAAACATATTTGGTACCTTTTCCTTCTTATCATTTGGACAGCCGAAATGATTATTTTAGTTAACCGAGATATATTGCATTATTTTGGCAACCGCGCCTTGAGCACGAGTCCGAAAAAATTAAGCGAGTTGCGAGATTGCGAGAAAAGTAGAAAAAAATAGAACCTGTTTTTAAATTTATGGTCTTTGGTTTTTCTGCTCAACTCTGATATGGTGCCGTCTAAAATGATTCTCCGGCCATACGATTTTACTCTACTTTTCTTAATATTGGTATTAAACTTACTCAATATGCAATATAAGTTACAAGTAGTATTTATCAGCAAAATCTTAATCAAAAGAAGCCTTAAACCAAGCATTGGGAAATTACATTTATTTCACAAGAATTACAATTACATTTGCTCAGAAAAGTCAAGAATTGCGTAATTCTAGGAATTACAATGACATAGAATTACATCTGAATTACCTCGAGACTTACATTTTCCATGAAAGTGTCAAGAATTACTTTTCAAATGTAATTCTTGTCAATGCTTGCCTTAAACATAAGCAAAATTGATTAATTAAAAGTGTCAATGTATAACTTGCAGTCTTGCACAATTTATTCAGTCAAAAGTGCATAAAACTTGTTTCGCCGGGTATTGTGTACATCTTAATGCTCTTCCTCTGGATCAAAAACAGGAATCACACAATGGTTTTGTAAACTTTTAAAACCTTAGATAGTGCAGAAAAAGATATTTTAATTGCTTAAAGTTTCAAATATATTCCTTATCTTTACAATTCTTCTCAAAGTGCAATCAACAAACACGCCCGCCATGAATGATTCACGTTGATAAAATGATAAGAAGCAAATGGTACATAATTGTGTTTGTTCTAATTCTATAAAGAGTTTGAAATAAGCATTCAAAAGAGTCCTTTACTTCTTATGTACTTTTATAGTATCAGTAAAGAGCATAACACATACATTAAAAGTCTTTGTTAGCTCTTCTGAAAAGTTACAACCTTGGCATTGTAACCGTTACTCTGATCATTTGGACAGTCGATATAAGCTGAGAATACGTTAACTTTAACTTCGTTTTGAATCCATTCTCGGCGGGTTTAAAATTCCTTTTTCTTTTGAAAGTGCAATCAACAAACACGGCGGTTCTTTCCGCTCGATACGAGACCACAAAGTTTGATCACTGAAATAGAAGAAGAAAAATTGTAACGCCACTTAACTTGATTTCAGGAGCAATAATAGTGTCTTTCTTGCCAAACTGTGGTTTAATATGAGAACATATTAATATTTAATACAATACTCATTATTTTACACACAATCACTACTAACATCACTGTAGTTAATTTAATATAATTGGAACCCACTGTATCCCACATTGTCGTATAATACCGTATAAATCTGTCAGAAAATTGGGTCGTTTCATTAACGAGCTGGAACATTTGATTGTCTTTTTCTCATTCGATCGCCGATTTGTCTCTGCTTGATGAGTCCAGACTGGAGCTTGGAATTTGGATGTCCAAATGATAAGAAGCAAAAATTAATGTGCCAAATCAGTTGATTCATGAAATTCGAGACGAGAGCTGTAGCGACTTCCATGGTTGATTCTAATTCTATAAAGAGCTTTAAATTAGCATTTGAAAGAGTATTAACCTCTTACACACCTTGTATAGTATCAATACAGACAATTAACATACTTTTAAAAGCCTTTTTTGTTGGCTCTTTGGAGAGATACAATTTTGGCTAGAGAGCTCTTATCAATTGGACAGTAGATATGGATCCAGTTTTATTGAGAATATAGTGCATCCATGGTTTTGATAGGCCATGTTGAGTGCATCCATAATGCATATTTTGCAGTAATGGTTATTCATGCTCAAATTAAGCATTAGCCAACAATACAATATCAAAACACATTCCAAGCTGATTAATCAACTAATACTTCTATTTTAACTGTTAACTAATAATAATAATAAATAATGAAGCACGTCGCTCAATTAAATAATATTAGAACTTTGAATTTGTCATGGCTATTTAAAACAAGTTAACAATTTAAAGCTTTGCATTTGTTTTCTTAATGTCAAGTACTTGCAAGTAATGTCATCTGTTATGCATTACATATTCAAGGACCAATTTGGTGTTTATATAAAGGATATTATCTCTATTAGGTTTCACACATATTGGTGTTAATGTTAGTTAGCAACAAGACTTATCAAATCCGATTAATATTTTTCACAATTTCAAAAATAGCTGTTATGGATATGACAGCAAACTTTGTTGAAGAGGAAAAGACGAGCTATAATATTCGGAGGCAATTACTGGATATTGACAGCAGGAGAACTACCCGACAAACCACTAATATTATTCATTATTAAGTGCACAAAAAAGTACTATTATAAGTTTGACCCCTTAATAAATGTATTAATAATATTATCGTTGATCTTAAATTGGTGCTACAATTTTTTTAAACCCATGTTTCGTTTGGTCTGAAGTACAGAAAAAATATAAAATTTTGCTGAAGACCTCTTCAGACAAAATATGTGCTGAAGCTTTGATTTCCTTTTCGTATTTTCCCCCTCACTCGTTTTGATGTATTTCAGCAGAATTTCGTGCCAAGAGCAGCTTACAGTGCAATATCTAAACACATTTCCAGTATGCCAGCCATATTTAAATCCGTGTTTAGCATGATTATGAGTAATTAACAGTTAAAATACAAGTATTGATCGATTAATCAGCTAATTAGCTATACAATTATTACATAAAAGTACCAAAATACATTCTTAATGCGGAGTTATAGCATGCTCTATATCAGTGGCAAATTCTTGGAATGTGTTTTGATGTTGTACTGTTGAGCTTACATAACGCATAATTATTCGATATGTGATATTGGATTTATTTCTCAGAATGAGGTAAAATATATGGTCGGAAAAGACTCGACGTAAATGCCAATTTAATTGCTCGTTTTTAAATCTGCAAAAAAAATTATGTGAAAAGATAGAGATTGAAAATATCTTGGAAAACTTAAGAGTTATTCACATAAATTCTGCTCTTTCTATTATGGGAAGTAAACCTGCATATTACATTCAATATATTGACTGTCCAAATGATAAAAAGCAAAAGGTGCCACTGTTTGCTTTAATTCTATAGATACCTTGAAATAAGCATAGGTAAGAGTCATAAACCTATTATGTACGTTTATAGTATCAGTACAGAGCATAAAACATACGTTAAAAGTCTTTGTTCAATCTTCAAAGGAGTTACAATTTTGACTAGAGAACTCTTGTCATTTGGACAGCTGATATAACATTAGAGCACAAATTTTATTTAGTATTTAACACAATCCAAGCCGCGCGCCTTAAACTGGGACTCCCTTTTCTTTTTGGCTCCAAACATTTCTTCTCTTCTTTTTAGCCTAATCTGAGCTTCATTAATTCCAAAGATTCATCTTTCCCGGAATCCGTTGCTATGTACCTTGCCAATGACACAGTGGAATCAGCTTCAGAATTTAATACATAAAACCATAGTGTTTTGGGGCTTGAGGTCTACAACATGCACAATAGTTATAATGTTGATTGATTTTATTTTATCTTATCCAATCAGATCCCACTGTGCTGTAGAGCTTTTGCCCCGCTCTCAATACCCTATCATATGTGACAAAGAATGGCAGCAGCAGCATTAGAAGGGGTTGGAAGAGAATGGATGGAAGAAGAAGAAGAAGAAGAAGAAGAAGAACCCTTGTTGACTTTAATTACTTTGAAGGAGGAACATTCTGCCAAACAATTGGGAGACTTATCCATGTAAATATTGCAAATTGTGTCATGCTATTTTCTTACTAAAAGTGGTCAGAATAAGCATGTTTTTATTCAGCTGATATAAAAATGTACTTTATTCAGTTATATTGCTTCAAATAAACCACTTTTTATGTTTGATTAATCATATCACTTGCAGATTTAAGTCACTGTAACATTTAAACAATGTAATTTCTACCAAGTTTGTCTGGGCAGATCCACTTCATTGAACTGGGAGAGACTTTTGGAATGACGAAGGAAATGTATCCAAGAAGAAATAAGAAGAAAAGTTTTAATGCCTTCCCTGCATGAGACAAAAGAAGGAAAAGACAAATTAAAAATATTTCTTGTTTTAGACAGAAGAAAAAAGTTTACTTTTTTCCATTCTTCAGGTCCGTTTGACTTCAATGAGCCAGAGCTTAAGACGTTCTGTAATATAATGTTAGGTGTTTGAGCGCAAGCTCGTGGCGGAATGGTTAGCAAGTGAATCTTCATTGTAAGTGGGCCGGAGTTTGATTCCTGGTCTTGGCGGATGGATTTATCAACTGTTCTCCAAAATGCCGCCACAGTCCCTCAAGGACTTGCCATTGCGGCGACCTATTGCAATGAACCTGAAAAGGTAGTGCCCTAAAATATATAAAGAGGGATGCATAGCAAATATTAAAAAATAGGTTTAAAAATGCATCCATCTATCTCACCTTTTCCTCCTAATACTCCTGCGACCGAAAACCGCTGCTGGGATGTCCCCATAATCTTGCCTTCAAAACTTCTTAAGACATGCACACACAACCCGAAAAACCAGTGGAGCAGCCTTTAGGATATCTCAACAGTACAAAATCAAAACAAATTTAAAGATTTTGCCAGCTATATTTAAATAAGTATTTAGCATGACTAACAGTTAAAATACAAGTATTAATTGACAGATTAGCTATTCAATCATTACGTAAAAGTTACCATTTACA
>LR141394.1:0-12779 GCA_900659605.1 Tisbe holothuriae | reverse complement strand
AGCATGCTTTGGGGTTCCTTGCCCTGTGGGGCACCTAACTCTGGGGAAGCTCTATTCTTTTATGGGGCAAGCAGAAAGTCATAGCTAACTATGAAAATCAGAAAATGTGTATTTTAACATGATCTGTTGGAGATATTGGAAATAGGATGACTACTAGAACCATGCCGAAGATTGCCCAGCTCTCCTCGATGCGGTAGTGGAAGTCGAAGCCGAGGTGTTGGCTCAGGTCGGACATGACATTGGTGTCTATGCCAGAGACCTCTGTAAAAAGTATTAACCATGCACTCACATTATGATTGAGCGAGATATTAAGAACTATGTCCCAAATTTAGGAGTACAAATTATGTACTTAATACCAGCTATGACACTTTATATTCTCTGCTTAAAACGTTCACCAGTTTCAAAAGAACAAAATATGATATCATGGCTCATTAAACATCCCAGCATACACTAAGACTGCATTTTTTTCCAACATTTGTTCTTACTTTCTCCATTCTCCAGAATAATAGCAGAAGGAGTCAGCCCAGTTATGGAAACAGTGAAATTCCTCCCTCTGGAATAATGTCGACACAGTGGCCACTGATTGGAATTTATTGCCGCTGTTACAGTGTTCCTTTGAGCACAACGGGTCAATATTAATCCATTGTTTGGACTGATGACATGGATGTTGAAATCAGTAAAAGCCATGGTCTTCAAAGATTTTCTTATTTCAGACTGGGTATAGAGGTTGTAACTTATTAATAAAAGCTCCTTAACGTGAACAGAGCTGGATATATTTCCAATGGTAAATAGCTCTTCAATGTTGTTGTATTCATGAATCACTGTAAGGTACTTTGTTAGAAGCTTGGACATTGATTGCAGCTGGTCTAAGGCAGAAATGTATTGCGTTGAATAGTTTGTCCCGAGTTGAAGCATTGATTGAGATTGGGTACTCAATCCGGAGGAGATGTAATATCTAGAAGCGTAGTTAAATCAAGAGAATATATTTGGGATACTTCACTGTGAGAAATTAAATAAAACCACAGTGTTTAATGTATTCCTTTCGTTTGCTAAGTAGGTAAGTCTACTCAAGGAGTTCATGGCCCTACTTCTTATTAACTTACCTTGTAGGAGCCCCACCCATTAAAAGATCGCTCCACAACAGTGTAGCTCCCAGAACTGCTTCAGTGCCTCTAGCGGCCAAAAATGGCAGCAAGAACATACGAATAAGATGCATATTCCGATAATAACTTCTACTTCCAACACCTTGTCTTTTATACGTTGGTAATGAGAAGTATAATGTAATTGCATAATTAATTTGGAATGATGGCATTTACTAACTTCATGTACGTATGCTCATCTCCCAGATGCGAGCATTTTTAATGCAGCCTGTACATAAGTTTAACATGTAATTATATTAGGAAGTTCGTTATATGTAACATGAAGTAATTGATTCATAGCACAAGTCCGCCTTTTATGTCATTCTTGAAATGTACACAGGGCTTATATAGCTCTAATGTAAAGGGTAATTTCTCGCTTTTATTAAGGCCAACTTAAAGATGAACATATACACAATTAATTTTATTAAATATGTTTTATCCACTTCATTTAGGAAAATGTACCTCAGTTAGGTAAATGTACTCTGTAATAATTCCACTATATACCAATATATAGCGAGTTACTCTGTAATATAGCGTGATGATTCAGCTCCTCAACGTCCATCAATTCCTTACAATATAATAAAAACATTTACGTATCAAGCGCTATATGCAAGCTTCATTCACAGTTTCACATAAGTATGACTTTTATTCCTTTTGATTTTCTTGTACTCTTCTTATAAATTCCAACACTCATACCAAACTGAAGCTGATGTTTAGAAACCTTGTTAATGTCATCTATTTTTGGCCCACACTTTACCTCAGCAAGAAAGCAAACAATTGATGATAATAAACCGACGATAAGCATGAGTAGGGCAAGGAAAACGTGTTCAATCATGAAACTTTGTGGAGGGAGGGCCTTTTCGCGCTTGTCTGGGAGGAGGTATCGCAATGTTGAGTAACTGAAACAAATATGCTGTTGCAGCCCCACATTACATTTGCATTCTAAATGCTACATACCTCCGTTCAAAATACTTTGCCAGTCCAGCATCAAATATCTGACCAAGGACCCAGTCAAACTCTTTGAGCCAAGGTTTATTTGGTGGCAGTATGAATTTGCTGACATATGTGTATGGACTTGCTTTGCTGATCCTCCAGGGCTGGTAGCCAAAGCGTTGATCAGCCATTGCAAGTAAGTGGGGAGCTTCGTGTCTAAGCCGCATTAATGTGCCCTCTGCAAAAGAAGTTTTAAAATGATAATGTTACATAACTGCACATACCTGTTTCAATAATATGCTTCTCGACATCATAGGGTATGACTCCGTTTTTTAATTGAAATTGAGTATTATCTCTAGCGACCTTAAAGATAACTATGTTAATACGATTATGAACAAAGATGTCAATTAGTGTTAATACCAATTCTCCCAGCTTTCTAAACTCTGTAGTGGGTGAATACAACAATGTTTCCATAGATCCTGACCCAAGTATTACCCAAATATCCTTTTCCGCGTCTAAAATGTCTCCGGCAGCGTCAATGGCCTTCTCATAGTCTGCGACCATGATATAAGCTCTAAACAAAAAAAAAGGACTATAAAACGACAGAAACGAGAGAGTTGATAATCTCACCGTAGATTGCATGTAAAAGAAGCGCTTATAATAAATGTGAATGTTAACCAACTGGTGATTAGAATGTGCATGTTAGAGGTTGTTGTCCTGCCCTTTTGACCTGAATTTACAAATTGTTCAGCGATATGAGACAGAAAAATTGGCGGGAGAAAGTTAGGCATATAGCAGAGATATGAAAATGATCAAAAGTTGTTCCCTCAACTATTTATTATATAGGAAAAACAACATTTTGTGCCAATCTGTGGTAAACACTTTGCGCCAAGTAAACAATTTACACTTATTTATAATTGGCCTTTGGTATACTTAGGCCCTTGATATAATTCTATTTAAAAACTAAAACCCCTTACTCTGGCCAAATAAAAGGCCCAGAACTTGAATCCAATTCCATCCATCCATTGGAAATGCCAAAGATTGGCATTTAATGAAGGCAATGAATAACATGGTTATTGAAAGAGTTAAAATCCAAACCATTGGTGCAAAAGGTTTGACTAGATTCCACATCGGAGTCACCGGCTTTGGTTTGAGGGACATGAACATGAATTCGATTGGGTAGTTGTACCAGGTGCTATCAAACACTACAAAATATTTGACATACTCATTATTTAATATGCTCCGCGTTAATATGTTATGCATTATTTACCCTGTCCTGATATGCCATTATCTGAAACACAGAGAGTATTATTGGGTTTCATCGTCAGTTAATTGCTTAAGTCACTTAAGAAGTATATGTGAATTATTCAGAGCAAGGATAACCGTCTTGTAATGTAATTATTCACCTGCATCCGGTATACAACTCCCTATTCCGATGTCTGAAATGTTGTTCCCAACTGAAAAGTACACTCCGGCATAGTTGACGAAATTCTCATCGAAAACTGACCATGCAATCTCCCGACGGTAATGGAAGTCAAACCCGAGTTTAGAGCTTAAGATGTTCAGAATATCTGTATCCACCCCGGTCACGGCTAGGCATAAATAACGTATTTAATTATTACAAAACAGAAATCTTTTGCTACTACGATATCTTTTTGCTTAATAACCTTTACGTCGAGCAGTCATAAATTATATGATCAAGTACATATGTCTAAAGGGTATATTACCTTCTTCGGTCAATATAAGTGAAGGCGTCAGAGCTGCCACAGATACAGTAAAATTCTTCCCTCTGGAATAGTTGATGCACTCTGGAACTGCTTCATACAAACTGGAGACATCAATATAAGGTCTCTGAGCACACCGTGTTATAACCAAATTTGAATGAATTAACACCACAATTATGTCATAATTTGTTGCTGGTAGTGTTTCCAATAGAAGAGTCAAGTCTTTACGGCCAATATTATTATAGCTGAGGACTAATAGCTTTTCAAAATGTGGAGCTTCAGTGCTTGTCAGTAGATTCAACGTATTTTTAACATCGTCCATAGTGTTAAACTCGTGGAGAATAGTTGAATACTTCATTTGAAGTTTAGAGAGTAATTTCGTTTGGTTCCAGTTTTGTAGTACAATATTAGTATAAGGATATTCTATTTGTATATTATGAAAATATTCTTGAGAGCCTTCAATTGACACAATATTCCTAGGGAAGAAATAGCACAATACTAAATTCAGCTACTGTAAATTTAGTACTAAAATGTCGCTACATACCTGCCGAATAGTTGTGTTCCAAGAAATGTCTCTACATAGTCCGTCTGAGCGACAGCATAAATTGTAATGTCTTTTGTTAGAAGAATGATGTATAAAATCCAGTAGGAGGTCATATTAAATCAATGCAGTTCAATTTTCAGTTTACACAATCGTTATTTCTAACTATGCTATAAACGTGGGTTACAGTATCACTAAAGCTTCATCCTGTATAAATAATATCAAATACAGGGAATGCAAGAATCTGTATTTAATATGGTACGGAGCTGACAATTAAACATGCCGGGACTCTTATAAGCACGCTCTTGAAGAGTCTATTTAACATTAATGGTGAATATATGCTGCTGTAAATGTCAAAGAGAATGGAAAAAGTAAGTGATGATTCGTCAATGCAATGCCGAAGACGGGGACGGTGTAATTCGTAATTATTCTAATCTTATAGTTTTTAAAAGGTTGAAACGTCTTTCAATGCAGTACATACTAGCCCACACATAGATGGCTAGCAACATCTAAAAAGTATTTGTAATAAAGCATTTTAAGGCATATTTAAATATTAAGACTTTCGCAATATATTTTTTTTCCCGAGTACATTCTCCAATAAAGTAAGAATGCGAACTATAAAACTATTGAATATCTTGGCTACGTAAAAATAATAATAAAATATATTGAAATTAACAAGAAAACACCGGGTGTCATATAAATAATACTTACATCACGATATCGAGTCTTCTGCATCCAAATTTAATACAGAATATATGAGACGGTTATGCAAGTACCAAATCTTTTCTTGTTCCGAGTACGCGAGAACAACTTTAATACTGTAATATAAAGTATATTATGCATTTAACCAATGAAAGTAGATATAAAAGTAGATACACTCATAAGCTGACATACGAGACAAAAACGAGGTTGCGCTACTCTGCCCTACCTTTGGGTATACTTTCATTGCATTTAACGAATTGGAATTATTCACATAGGTACAAAGGTAGCAAAATTTTAACCTGGAAGCACCATTATATCACAGCACAGTTCTTGACGCCTTCTACTCCATCCTGATGCCATCCCACTCCAGCGCAACATACTTGGCCAGCCTCAGCTTCTTCATCCTCTTCATGGCCTGGTCTACATCCCTCCGTATGATCCCTGCACAATAATTCAACTTGATAGATTTCAGCGGGTTCTTCTTGGAGCACAGCAGCATTCCGATCGAATTCATTGTTAGATGTTCAGGATTGCCATGGCATTCGAGCTCCTGTAGGTGCTTGAAACCGTGATTGGCAATGCATTCTATGAGAACGTCATCAGAAGGCCCACTATCCACTAAATGGATGGTTCTCAACTCAGGACTTGAGAGTAGACGAAGGTACTCATCCTGCGTCGGTTCTTGAACCAGCGGGCTGTTGTCCTCGTTGGGATCATATATATAACCCTCGAAGGAGATCGTGAACGTTCTCAGCTTGTTAAAGATGTACTTTGCAGGGACCTTGGCCCGCACCTTGGAGAAGTGAAGCATAGCCAGGTTGAGGTGAACCAGAGCAGGACAGTTTGCAGCAATCACACCGATATCGATGTCGGCAACACCGTAGAGGTTCATGGACACCAGATCGCCACCACGGTCCATTAGTGTTGGTACAAGGGAGGGTACAGGGTGTGGCCATCTGTGCAAGAGGTTCATGCGGACCCATAATTTGAGGTGGAGCTCGCGAACCTCACGACCTGGCTCTGTGAGCGGCGCAAAGAAGTCTTCTGGAAGAGGAGCAATGCCAAACTCAGACGCTATATAGAAGTGTTTCGCATTTGGACATGTGTATAGTATCTGTCTTAAGTCCAGCGATGGGACGAATGATTCTTCCTCGGGAGCTGAGACGTTGTCATCCTCACCACCAACGTCATGAAAGTAAAGGTCCCTCCATTTGAACGTCCTATCACTGCATGCAGCGGCCACTTGAGCAGTGAAAATGTGCTTAAATGACTCAAGTTTTGGCAGGTTCCGTCCTAGAATTGTAGCTCCAATGAGGCCGACCTTGGCCTCCATGAGATTGAGGCAGACGAGATTCACGCACTGCCCAAACCGATCATTGGCATTCCCGTGTTCATCCGTCTGTGTAACAAGCGACTTGACTCCGGCATCGGTCACAGTGGTCCCGGACAGGTCGAGGTCCTCTAGCGTGGCTCCGTAGACGCCGAGCATGGACACGAACCCGTCCCCGAGGTTGGTGTTGGACACGTTGAGCGTTGTGAGCCGCTTATAGGCTGGGAAGTCGTTTTGGAAGACGCGCGGGATCTTCTTGCAACCGGACAGGTTGAGTGTGAGCAGCTGGTCGCTGCAGCGGATGGCGGCCAGGTTGAGGAGCAGCCCCAGGTCGCTGGCGTTGTTGTTCTTGACGACAAGCTCTTTGAATGCGGGGTCGACGAGCAGATAGATGTGATGCCGCCTCAGCTTCTTCCTCTGGTTGAGCTCCACGAGTATCTGGTGTGCCAGCGTGGGTGTGATGTCGCTGAAGGGCCCGACGACGTGCGTCCAGTGGCTCTGGTTGTGCATGGTGTCGAGGAAGTTCTTGCACCAGACGGTGTCGAGGTGGGCGATGGTGTTGTCGATGCAGGACTGCTGCAGGGTCTTGGGCGGCGGGGGGCGAGGCATGGTGAGGACTGAGGAGGAGGGATTGGAAGAAGAGGTTTTGGCAGTGGAATTAGGGTGGAATGTGTCCTTTATCCGGCCGATGGTCAGACGACAGTGTCCCAAATGTTCACAAAGACTGCCTTGAAATCGAACAGCTTCACTCGGCCACTTTCTCCGCTTTGTGACGATGGTGCAAGAGGTTGGCAATGTTTTCGTTGATATACGGAACTTATCTGTTTTATTCTCACGCAACCTCTTCTTTTGTAGGGAAAATGAGAGGAATCTCGGTAAAAATGATATTAAAAAAACTTTTTAAAGGGATTTTTCCACATCCTTACCTGAAACAAATTTACTTCTATAATTCAGCGACAAAATAAGCACATCCGAAACTTCGATTTAACCAAGGTATATAGAGTATGAATTTAACCCAGATTATATGAGAGCCTTGCTTCCAAGCATTGGGAAATTAACATCTATTTTACAAGAATTACAATTAAATTTGATTAAAAATGTAATTCGTTACTCAAAAATTACATTTTCAGCAAGCCCAAAATTACAATTACAAATTAAGAATTACATTTTTGCTAAAGAATGTGGCCAGATGCAAGGGTGTGTAGTTATAGGCTTCTTGGCCAGATGTTATTGTAGGTACCAGCACAGAAGTAAAAAAATTATGAGTGCTTTTTGCAAAAGTGAAAGTCCCAGCTGGCTATTTTTTGCTTACTTCATATAATTTTAACAAAATGTAATTGTAATTCTTGCCTAGTTTTGGAATTACAATTACAATTACATGGCCCATTCAGAAAAATGTAATTCGTTACAATTACATATCCAAAAATATCAAGAATTACTGTCATTCTATTACATTTAAGAATTACTCCCAATGCTTGCAAGTTGGTCCCTTGGATTTAACCAGAGACAAGCTATTATAGCTGACTCGGATTTGACAAATAAGATAATAAACATAAGATGATAAGAGCATTAAGAGGAATATATGTCATAAAATATTTCAAATAATATATTTATTGATCAGATCAAATTACTCAAAAAATATTACTCAATACATGTCTCACATTTAAAAATGCTGCTATCAGTACTCTGTCAATCTTTCCATTTAAGTACATCACCGGCAAGTCTCATTAATACAAATTACGTCCATCAATAATCGTCCATATCGTCTTCCACGTTCATATCCTGAATATTCTTCTTGTTAATCTGCGACAGCCCAAAGTGGTTCCTCGTCACCTTGTAGAAGTACCTCTGATCGGGAGCCTTGTTCCCCAGCAGCTGAATCAGGTCCACGTCGTGCGTGATGCAGATCAACTGGAAGTTCTTGCGACTGTCACGACCTCTGGAGCCGGCTTGGGAGAACATGACGAGGGCGTCGGCCAGGGACTCGATATTCTCCCGGTCAAGGTTGGTCGTCGGCTCGTCCAGTGCGATGATGCCACACTGCGAGCTGAACGTCTCAGCCAGGGCCAGCCGGATGATGAGCGACGCGAGGACCTTCTGCCCGGCGGAGCAGCGGCCGCGCATGTCCAGCTCCACATCGTTTCGATACATGACCACCCTGTAGTTGTACATCCTCCGCTTATCGGCGCCACTTGCCAGCTGGGACACACCAGAGTCGTCCGTCTTGATGGCGATGAAGTCGATATCGTTGCCCTTGTACGTCTGCTTCCAGAGCTCCTTGACGCGCTTGTTGATCACCTCCATGCGCTCCTCGTGGTACACAGTGATGGCCCAGTCCAGGGCGATGAAGTACTTGTTGAGGTCCTTGATGGTGTGCTGGCGGCAGCGGACGCGCACACACGCCTCGTGGTATTTGACCATGGCACTCTTGTACACGTCTCTACCGAGCTCGACCTTTGTCTTTCGGAGGGTCATCTCCACCTCGACCAGGGAGCCCTTGTCCCGGTTCATGACGGCCTCAATTTGGTTGATCTCGGCGGCTAGTCGATCCAGCTTTCCCTGCAGCTCGCCCATCTTGCCCTGCTTCATCTCGGACTCCACGTTGGAGATGTCCTTGCGCAGATCGCCGGCCTTGACCTCGTACTCTCGAAGATCCTTATTCTTGTGAATGGCCTCAACCTCTCGCTGCTTGTCCTCAATCTGAGTGTTCAGCCCCTTAACTTCTGCCACCGCCTTCTCAATCTTAGCCTTGCCCTCGACCTTCTTGGTCGTCATGTCGGCGACCTTGTTGGTCAACGTGCGGTGCTTGGCCTCATTGTCAGAAGCCTCGTACATGCGGATATTGGAAGCAAGCGTCGTCAGCTCATGCTGCCGTCTCTCCACCACTTTCAACTTGGCCCTCTCCTTGTTACAGAGCTGCTCCTTTTCCATGACGAGCTTGTTCTTCTGCTTGAGTGCGGCGTCAAGCTGCTCCCGGACCTCCTTCAGCTCAGACTCGATCTTCTTCTGCTCAGCCCGCTTCTGGTCAACGATGCCCTCCAGCTCAGCTCTCTTCTTCTCCAGATCCGCCGCCTCCTGTTGCCGCCTCTCAATCTGCAGTCGTTCCTCCTCCAGCGCGTTCACCTCCTTCTCCAACCGGTTGACCACGCGCTCCACCTGGATCTCCTTGGCCTGCTTGGCCTCAATGTCCTTCCGCAGCGCCGACAACCTCTTGTTAACGCTCGCCTCCTCTTTCTTGTACTCAGCCATGGACCGGAGATCGTCCAGAGCTCCATTCTTGTTCCGGAGGTCCTCCAGCTTCTCCTCCAGCTGCTCGATGGCCTTCCTCTGCATGTCGATGGCGTAAACATCCTGGTGAAGCTCCTTGCAAGAGGCCAGCTTCTCCGCTGCGGCGTCTCTTTCTTCCTCGAGTTGGGAGGCGGTTTTGTCCAGCTCTTTCATTTCGTGGTCCAGCTTTCGGACTGCGGCAGTTTTCTCCTCCGACTGGAGTCTGCACTCATCTGCCATGCGCTTCTCAGGTAGCAGCTCCCGCAACATGACCTGCCTCTCTTCCAACTTCTTCAGCTTCTTCTTGATGCTCTTCACCTTGTCGGGCATCTTGGCGATCTGCTCTTGCAGATCAGCTTTCAGCTGCTCAGCCTCTCGCTGAGACTTGAAATCCCGGTTGCAGGTTGGACAAGAGGATTTGCCCTTGCCAAAGCTGTCCAGGGTGCGGATAAACTCCTCGTAGGTAAACTTGTTGGCCTCTTTCACCTGAGCATCCAGTCTGGTGCGGTCAAGGTCGCTTGTGGTCGTCTCCAGCTCCTCCTCCAGATCCGCATCTTCGGAGGAGAGCTCTTCCCGGAGCTTCTCTTCAAACCTGGACACCACTTGCTTTTTATCAGCAAGCTCTTTCTGCAGCGTGCGCCGCTTCTCCTTCTTCATGGCTTTGGACGCCGACTGCTCATTGAGCTTCTTCTCCACGCTGAACTTCTCCTCCGTGTATCTGGCCTCGGCAGCATCGAACGAGTTCCGGAGACTGTCCAGCTTCGGCTCCTTATCCAGGACTTCCAACAGCTGCCTGCGCCGCTTGGACATAAGCCGGTCCCGCTCGCGGACCTTGTCCTCCAAGTCGGTCTGCTTCAACTGGATATCGGACAAGACGAGCTGATGTGCATCTAACGTGACCTTCTCTTCCCGGAGCTCCTTCTCACGGCGTTCGAGGTCGGCCTTTTCCTTCTTCTGTCCCTCAACCTCCTTCCGAAGCTGGTCCAGGTCGGTCTCTGAACGCGCCTCTTCCAGCTCACCTCTCTTTCTATTCGCCTTGGTCCTCAGCTCGTCCAGCCTGGCAGCGGCGGTCTCGTTCTGACTGAGCTGCCTCCTGATTCCGGCGATCTGCTTCTGACTGTCCATCACCTCCTTCTGGCACTCGGCTTTCTTGTGCCCAAGGAGAGCCTGGTTTGTCTCGACCTCAGAGATGGCCTTGCCCTGGTCCTCCAGGCGCTTGTCCATTTCAGAGGCGACTCCCTTCAGAGCGGACTCGGCCTCCTTCACGCTCTTGGAAACCTTCTTGATCACTTTGTCCGTCGCCTCCTCGCTTTCTGCAATGCTGCTCTCCTTCAAGAATAAAAACAGGATTAATAAAGTTACCCAAAATTCTTGAAAAAAACAGTTAAAAGTTACCTTTCGCTGTTTGTAATGTTTTATTGCATTAAACACTCGCTAACTAGCTCCAACTAATTTCTTTAAATTTACGTTACGGCAGCGCAGCAGTTAACTCTGGCCGACTGGCAAAGTAAAATTAAAGTTAATGCGCCCTTTTTTAATGAAAATATAGAATAATTTTTTAAAATCCTTACCTGCGAATCAATAATGTCGTCATCTTCCCACTCGAGCTCCTTGGCCGTGTCCCTCACCAGCTGATCAAACTCCGCCAGCTGCTCCTTGTGCTTCTTCATGGCCCCAGTGGCTTCACCCAGCTGCGCCGAGGCCAACGTTTTGGTCTTCTCCAAGGCCTCCAGCTTGGACCTCATCTCCTCCACGAACTCTGTCTTGTTGTCCACCTCACGCCTAAAGTCATCCAAGAGGTGCTCGGCGTTCACCAGGTCCTGCTCCAGCGCAGCGTCGCTTACAGTGGACGACGATCGGACTTGTCTGGAGCCGAGGCTTTGGGTGATCTTGCCAATTTCATTCTCCATGGCCTCCAGACTCGCTTCCAACTTTGCCTTCTTGTTGGCCATCCGGTTGTGGTCCTTGTCGAGTTCTGTCAGCTCCCGGTACCTCTTCTTGAGCGGCAGCACCTCCTTCTTGGCATCTTCAATCCTCTCCTGCAGCCCGGCATACTTCTGATTGGCGTCGTGAAGATCATTCTTGAGCTTCTTGGCCATGTTTCGGAGATCCTTGTGATGTCCGACCTTCTGCTCGTCCAGCTTGAGCTTTTCCATGTGACCCTTGCGCACGTCCTTGAGCCGCTTGAGGCACTCCTGATACTTGTCCGACTGGAAGATCTCGTCAAACTTCTTCTTGACAGCGGACGCCTCTTCGAGCGGCCAGTTGGAGTGCTCCTGATGGCAGAAGATGACGTAGTTGAGGATGGGCTTTGACACGCCCATAATGTCGAGCACGTGCATGTTGATGTCGGTGCACTTTGAGCTCGTCTCCTTGCCGGCGGACTTGTCCTTGACTGTGGAGTCCATCGTCTTCATCTGGACCGTCTTTGCCTTCTGCAGCGCCTGCAGTGACCTGTGGACCACGTACTGGTGTCCGTTGACGCCTCGCAGCTGGAGCTTGACGATTCCGGTCGATCGGTCGCTTTTGGCCATCTTTGGGTCGTGGACAAAGGAGCGGGCAGAGCCGGGAGGGGCATCGCCAGTAGCAGCGTACCTGGGCAGAAAATTATTTAACATGTAAAACTATATTACTTTCTACTAATATCCCATATCTTACCTGAGGCACTCAATGATGGTGGTCTTGCCGCACCCGTTCTGCCCCAGGATGAGTGTGAGCGGCCACGCGTTCGTCTCCGTGGCCCCGCCGTTCCTTCCTCCGTCGTGTTGTGCTCCCGTGTCCCTGTCGGCAAAGTTCATGATTGCCTTGTCCTCATCCTTGGTGCCGAAGGAGCGGAAACCCTGGATGAGGAGCTTCTCGATGTACGACATGATGGCGAGGGTCGGTCACGGATCCAACGTCGCTCCCAACCGAGTAACCGACTCAACTCCAAACGAGTCTCAAGTCTCAACAAGTTGTTCCGTGTTCGCGGTTGGAATGTTCAATGTTTACATTTGGCGGAACTTTACATTTCGGACTCACGCAACCTCTCCGTTTGTTTTCATTTGGAAGTGTGATTTGTGAAGAACTAACTCTCTTTATATACATACGATGCGCGTTCCATTGACTGGCCTGAAAGGACGGCATGGGCCACCTTTACTAGC
>LR141393.1:0-12766 GCA_900659605.1 Tisbe holothuriae | reverse complement strand
CTATTGCAATGAACCTGAAAAGGTAGTACCCTAAAATATATAAAAAGGGATGCATAGCAAATATTAAAAAAAAGTAAGATGTATGTAAAATCTATTCAAATACAATTTTGTCTCTCTCTTTTTTATATTTTCTTCCTCAAGCGGAAGCTGTGGAGACAACATCCAAATTGAGACGTTTAACGATGGTTTAAACATGGTATTAGACCCTTAAATTACGTCTAAAATGTGCAGTTCTATGTCGGACAAAGCCAGACATTCAGTCAGTAGTTTATAAATCATAATAACCGAAGTAAAAGCCTCCGAATTTAACGGCTGATTGAACCTTTTATTCATCAACTTCATTCCCAAACTCAACAGCTTTTATAATCTTCTTCTTCTTGGCAGTTTGCTGTGGAAATACCAACAAACTTTTCAAGTGAAAGGGACGCCATATTGACATGGGATTATAAAATTAAAGCCTTATTTATGGATATTATACAGATACAATTAGTAGAATTTGGCATCCCTGGATGGGTCAGCCACAGCAGCATTCCTGTGCTTCCAATCATCAGTCAAACTGAGTCAAATGCGCCTCCAGCTTTCTTCTTCTTCGTTTTCGTTGCATCCCCAAAAATCAGTTTGATTTTCTCCCCCATTCCAAATGCAGTGGAATGATGATGATGCATTTGTAGATTAAAAAAGGACGCGGAAGAAATATCTAAATGACATGCAAGATGTATTTTAAACTTTATAAATGATGCGCTAGAGCTTCACTTTGTCATAAGTATTCAAGAATATTGTGTGTAAGCTTCTCTGACACACATCGAGAACCCTTTTTATGACACAATCACGTACTTATTCCCACTACCTTAAATAAATCCTTAATATTTGTTCCGTCGTGGCAAAAGTTGCAAATTTTGTTCTTTTTCTAATTGTCCCTGCAGGCGCCAAATATCATTTTCCCCTCCCAACATTTTTACGAGGGAAGAAGAAATGAGGACAGAAAACATTTTGTGGGAATATTTAGTATTGACGTAGAAAAGGTTTTTAAACACATGTAATGCTGTCAAAAATGGAAACTTAAACCCTTTTCCGTTCCGCTTCAGTTAAATCCACTGTGCAAAAAATAAGTCCCGTTGCTCCGTCAACCATTTCAAATTGCATTTTCCTTCAGAAAAAAAACTTTTCCTTGCAGCTTGACACGCAACATGTGTGAGTGGGGGTTTAAAAGCATGTTTTGGACACATTGCATTATGTCGAAAACACTCATTTTAATGGTGCAAAAACGGTGCTTATTTGTTTTATATCATGAAGAGAATCAGGTATACAAAAGTTACTTTTAAGACGACATTACTTCCAATTCACATTCCTAGTATTACACAAATAATTAAAGCATTTTCTAGGTAATTTTTAGTTTCTTTACTTAAACATATAAAAGTTTTAGTAACATCAAATATATGGCTGCATTCTCACCGACCATTGTTGCTGCATCACTACCACCACGTGTATCTAATGGTGTTATGTAACCACGAAATGCACAAAAACAACATAAAACGATTTGTCAGAATGATTTAATGATGGGAGAGAGAAAAGCTCAGTTGACCTAGAATTAGATTAAAGGTAGCTGCTGTAATGACGGGTTTGAGATTCATTAATTGCATGCTTGAAAAAAAGCTTTAAATCTCCTTTCGGATCACAGCCCAATTCTCTTCCCCTTCTCAATTCACATTGAACTGAGGAATTTCTTATCAGAGCTGGATTTCTAAAACCACATTATCAACTAAATAGAAGCTTATAAAGCATGTCATGAGCATGGTTCAGTGACTCACCTCAGAAATCGATTTGGGAGAAACCCAAGCCGAAATGCTCGATCAGAATCTCACATATTTTTCGTGCTCACTCCCGAGTTCTTCTTCTTCCCTTTGTTGCAAGCCATCAGAGTGCATCATCTCTCTATCGGTCTCATTCTTACATAGCACAGTGGTTTAATACAGTAATAAAACAACTGTGACATATAACAGAATATTAATTGGCTACTTGATACCACTGTGCATACAACTGTGAAACTCTATAATATATTAACATTAATGGCTACTCTAAATGAAGCCACTGTGCATATAACATTATATCCAAAGAAGCAAAAAGCAGCGCTTTAAAGTGCAACAGGTGAAGACTGAAGAGAGTGCAACGATTACAGTTGCCTGAGAATACAATGTTCTCTTTTTTGAAACATTGTTATGTAATTAAGTAGCTGCAATGCGTCGTGTAATGAACGTCCTTCGCACTCCCACATGGAATATAATAAGCTGCACTCACAAAATTCTTCCAAATCATCTTCCCCTCACCTTGAAAGTCATCTTAACCTTCTCTGCAATGAGTCAATATTGTCCGTTTCAATTACAAATGTACATACTTGACCACATGTTGGTACGACCCTCATTCTCTTCCGTAAAAGTTGTTGTTATTGACAATGTATTCTCTCTCAGGACAAAGGATAATAACATGCACACCCACCGAGATTCGTTTCTGTGACGGTATGCGTCGCATACCAGCCGTTGATGTATGCAGGCATTTCTCGTATTAATGAAAGTGCAGATTTAAGTAGTTTTACTTTAGTGCGGGACAAGAAATGCAACTGGTATACAACTGGTATGCAACGCTGACGTCAGCGTCTATCTGAAACGAATCTCGGCGGGCACCCCTCATGTAGCTCAGCCAAAATTGCACATGCAGCCGGTTTTAAAAGGCGAGGTTGGATGCAAGCTCTATACGACGCAATTTGTGCAGCTGCCAGGCAAACTGCAAGGATTTGTTACGCGATTGTTCATTTGGTACTGAAAGGTGTTTCTAATGCAATGCGCAGAAGAGAGCATTTGTTGCATTATGCGTCATGTTTAATTCCCCGAATGTGCAACAAGTGACGTTTTTGTTCTACGGGGATTTAATAGAATCCGTAAAAGAGTTGGATATTAAAAATGCAAGAGTGTGACGCAACTCTCGCTGAAAGGGACTTTTCAAGGTCATGACTGAGATGAAAATGTATAATAAAGGTGGATAACAATGTAAATGAACGGGTTAAACTGCATAGAGAGATGCATAAATCAAGGGAACAGTCTACTGTGCATAAATGTGTACTAATTCGGACCTTAAAATGGCATTAGATAATATTTTAAAGCATACAATGTATTGAACTTAAAGTGTATAAATGTGTACTAATTTGGACTTAAAATGGTAGTATTACACTTTAAAGCTTTCAATGTATTGAACTTAAAATTTAAACGTAGAAAATTTAATATTATTATTATTATTATTATTATGTCAGAAATTTGAGTTTTATCTTAAATTCTTCTCAGTAGAGGTCGTGCGACAACCGTATATTTTTGGCAATAAACATCATGCACATTTGAAGCTCTCTCATGCTTGAATAATAGAAACAATTGCATTTTGGATGCATATGTGACTATTATTATATTTAGTGAGATATCGTTTGAGCTGTTCTCCCAAAAGGGCAAAAGATGCTTGGGAAAAGGTTACCTAATTTTACGAGCTGGGATGAGAATAGCTCAATATGCACAAGTAAGACGTAGTATATAAAATGCCAACACGCTGTAATTGACTCTAATATTTGCTGATTGCTTCAATGATAATTGGATTTGAAAATGACTTCTTTGCAGCTGTTAAATCAACTTTTTTGCGACTAAACTGGTTTTAACGAAAAGGGGGACGAAATTTGTTGCTTTGTTTAAGAAATAGACATTCAATCATATTCAGCTTAAGGCAAGGACAAGCTACTTTCAGAATTAATTATTACGTTGTAGAATGTTTGTGTGGAAAAGTGCAAAACGCCCTTTTTGACAATAATTGCCGTGACAACAAAACCCTCGTGTGTAGAATATAATTGCTGCTGATCCTCTTTTTGTTTCTACTCGTCAGAATGAATTATATTATTATTATTCTGTTGTTTGCCTGAGGGAGATGAACCTGAGTCAGTGTTGGGTGATGGTCCAAATCAATTATGGATTCTTTGAAACTTCAGTAAACAATAAGGTTGTATCACACTAACCCCAAGCCTATTTCATAAATTGAAATTTTATACTCTTCATACTTTTTACCTACTATATAATATAGTTTATTATAGTAGAATATTGAATATATTTGCATTATGCTAACCTCTCCCTGTCTGTCCCTTCCCTGTCATTTTCCCATCATCCTGTTGACAGCCAATGCTCAGCTGATGGGTGAGTGTCAACTATGCTGTAACCAAGATGATCCAGGCAAGACAGACAGACAGACTCAGCCAGTGTGGGCGGATCGGTGTCGTTGTCGTCGTGTCCAACCTTCAAAAAATAAACAATAACAAGGGAGATGATTCTTCATGAGTAGATTTTGAGGTATCTGCTTGAGACATCAGCTGCTCCATTAGGATGGCTGGACAAGAGTTTGATCTTGTTAAATTATATATTAGGGACAAAAAAGGGTTGAATTCAGGTTGTAACTTTGAGATGTTGATAATTTCTGCTAAAACCTACAGTAAGCATGTAACAATAGGTTTGTATACATATTATTATTAATATTGTTTTGTTACAGAAATTAAAGCAAGGCAGCTGCTTTTTTTCTAATTACAGTTTTTGTCCCAGCTTTTACACTTCCAAGACATTCATTGTTGCGTGTAATAACAATGATTTTCAAGGGATTATTAATCACATTTATCTCTCCTTTCAAGGACGTTTGCAACACCTTAATGGGACATAAATCAGTGCACAATAATTATTCATGGCGACGAGCATCAAACCGTGAAGAAAACCGAACACAAATAAAAGTAATAATAACTCTCATTCATTTCCTTTTTGGTCGAGGCAAAAAGTAGATTAACGTGAAAAATAACAAGAGCAACAATCATGGACTTGTTTACATGGGAAATATAGCGAGAATTTGGTTGCTGACCCAACGAGAATATCTGTAAAAACTTGCACCATCAATTAGTCTAAAGCATTCTCTGAAGTTGTATGCATTATCCTATTAAACTATCTAATTTAGGGTTGTTTAAGTGGCCTATTTAACTGCTCCCAATAATACCTTGTTGCTTCCTCCTCCAAAATTTCCCATCGTGAAAAATATATTCTAATGCCAATCCGCCCTCCGGCGACAGAAGAGAAACGGATCTGTTCGCTCTCCGAGGGGTGGCAGCAAAAATGTTGCTGCAGCAAAAGTAATAATAACAACAACAGCTTTGGCGACGTCGTCATGGTTCTCTGGTTCATACGTGAGTATACAGGATGTGGAAGAATGGGAACGTTTCCAGCAAAGGCAGGTGTTCAAACATGTATGGGAACGCGTAAAAGTTAAAAATCGCGCGTCGGTTCCCCTCACACACCCCTCATAAGGTGGGGTGTGTTGTTATCCAACAACCTTCGCACAGTTGTGTCTATTTTATTGTCATTGGAAATATTATTTTATTATAATTTAATACGTATATTAGCCATTCTGTGCACAATGGTATAGTTTTAGTCACTCTGCCATTAACATAGTGCATACAGTGGATGAGCAAATTAATTTTATTGTTAAAACCACTGTGCCACATATAAAACAAGCTCTGCTGTTCAACGGGGCGACAAAAGCAGTGCAATAATAACGCATACCACGCAACAACACAAGCAGGTTGCAACACAATCAAGCTTTTTAAAAATGGCCGTGGGAACGCATCTATATTTTCCAAAGACCTGATTAGAATGGGAAGAAGCCTCTCTGACAGTCACAGGTGCGGCCGGGGTCGACTTTAATGTGGGAAAATGGAGTAACGCTATTATTATATTATGAAATGATTGCAAGCAATGGGAAACTGGTTTTTCTACATACGGTGATTTCAACGAAAACTACTTTGCGTCTATCTCTATACAACCCTTTCAAATACATAGAAAGTTTATATGCATGGAAAAGCTTGAGTCAAGTACCTCTCCTTATCTGGTCGTGAGCATCATTCTGACCGGAGAAGAAAACACATTCCTTGTGAAAACGCGCAAGTCATTGCACGCCCTCGCTGCATGTGTATCCAACCACCATCGCCCATTTTTAAAAGTCTTTTTGCACTTGTGTGTGTACCTGTTAGCTGAGAGCCCTCTGTTGTATGGGTAGTGTGCTGGCTCTGGTGCAGATATAGGTCATGAGAAGATGAAGTTGAAAGCAGCGTGGAGGAGAAAGAAGAAAGAAGACGGAGGAGAAGAAAAGTGCTCTCTGGAAGGGAGCATAGGTGACTGTTTGATAAAACGGATACCCATAAAGTTATTCATTTATATTTTAATCAAATTAGCTTAAATAAAGGACATATAGAGATTAGTATTATATTAATTGTTAATTATAAACACAATTATAGTATTTTATTGTCATAAAAGTGCTTCTTACATTAATTTGTCGTCTTTATAATGCTCTTATTTACGATTAATTACGGGATTAAATTCTTCCTTTGCCACGTATGCCGACACACAAATCTCCGCGTTGCTTCTTCTTCTTCTCTACAACCAAAAGTTTCTTCTTCTCCTTCTTCTCTTTGAGACGTGTTTCGCTCTAGGCATTCCTTCCACTGCCAGCAACACGCTCTCTCTCGATCCACAGACGTACAACAATCGAGCAACAAACTCTTGTACGTCAATGGGCGGCAACACAACCGCTGGCCCATCTTTTAGAGTTCATTGGTCTCTGTTTTTTCCTCCTCTTGCTTGGAGTGGAAAATGAACTTTTTCTTCTTCCGTCGATATGCTTTTTTGTGGATGTCTTAAAATGGTACGACGCAGTTTAATATACAAACATGCCGTGACAATGATAATTAACCATTTTATATGCAGTTATGAAAAGGTGTCGCTGGTGAAATTTAATCCTACAATCGGGTGTGAACATTGACTTAATTCCGATCCATTAGGCTTTTGAGATTCTTTTTCTTTAAGTGGCCTCGAGTTTAATGGAATGAATATCACATAACCCAACTACTAAATAATTTAATATATGCATATTTACCTATTAAATGTATCTTGTCGGCTCTTTAAACGTCGTGCTGAATACAATGATGATACGATGGATTATTTCGGCGGCGTCATCTCGGGTTCTTTAACATTATTATTATATTATTATTCTTTCGGGAAAGGGTTAAAGAAAGCCTTGAAACAAGAATGGATACGTTCGGAAGGAGATAGACAAGGAAGATTAGGCACTTGCCACGCTACACCTATGTTTAACTGTATAAACTAATATTATCAAGCAATTCCTGTAGTTTTAAATATAACTTATCCGTGCTCTGTTAGTGCAAAACTGTTAAAAAGAAATATATCTTATTATAAGATTAGTAACTGTTGCATATGTTATATTAACTATAGTGACTTAATTTTAAATAGTGTTGGAAGCCCTTTCAAATCTGCAGACACATCCATGCGAGAAACTCAGTTTTTCTCGTCAGTCTTTTCTTTCTCTTTCTTGACTTTCAGCCATGAAAAGTGACTTGCAAAAAAGGGTTTTATACGACGTCTGATTTCTCGGTATATCGCTATTTTTTGCAAGTTTTAGAGGGCCCAAAAACCTTCAAAAGTGCACGATTAAGAAGGGGAAATACACAGCTTTGTGTGATGCAAAAGTTAATGTTTCTTTTGCGAACAATAAAATAAAGAGGTGCCTGCACTGTTTTTCTACAAAACATTAGTCAGATTCCTGTACTACAATACAATATATATTTTTAGAGATAATTCATTTTAATGCACTGTACTATTAGCTTTTTTGTTCACTTGATATTTAGAGGAAAGAAGAATATGACTCGTGAGCTGTATTGTAGAGAGGTTGCGAGACTGTTTCACAATTTATTCCGTTGAAATGGCTTGACATTGAAGTATTATTTTTAAGTCAAATGATTGCATTTATTACAATATAATACAAATATTAAGTAACAGTAATTAAATATATCTACATTACAGTATTTTTATCCTTCCTAGCATTTTATTACACATAAGACACGAAAAAATAAATGCAGTCCTTTCAAAGCAGTTAACTCTGCGTTCAAGGAAACCTGATTTTCAAGTTTGTTACACATAATCCCGTACTTTAATTGGAATCGTCCGGAGGTCAGACTTAATCATGAGCCACGAGTCCAATGCCGATGAGGTGGTCCACGAAGGCCAGTGCCACTGCGGAGTGGTCAAGTTCAGGGTGAGGGCAAGTCCGGACGTCATCGTGTGGAAATGCGAGTAAGTGGAGTAAATATTTGCAGGAATAGTCCATTAAAAAGTTATAAAAAAATAAAAAATAAAGTGATTTATGGTTACCAACTTACCATACCGTACCTAATAGCGTAAACAACTATGGTTGAGTGCAGAACCAATCTGTCCGAATATATTTATCTTTAATCCAAGGTTCGAATAAATACTATGCATAAATGCAAAGAAAGTTCATGCCAAGGAACTCTTCATTGTGCTACTACGTAATAGTGGTAGCGGCAAAACTTGTATTAGAGGGAAACCGGCCCGCTGTTAAAAGTTCCTTTCTCATACTTCGTTATGCTTCTCAGCTGTTCCATCTGCATGATCAAACAAAACGACCACTTCATCGTGCACGACTCCAAGTTTGAGATCGTGAGCGGCGCGGACCAGCTGACGACGTACACGTTCAACAAGCACGTGGCCAAGCACACGTTCTGCAGCGTCTGCGGCGTGCAGAGCTTCTACACGCCGAGGTCGAATCCGGACGGGAAAGGTGAGTTGGACGAAATAGATCTCGGTTACGACACTTCATGCTCAGTTTTAATTTCTGCATTACGTCAATAGACGGAATATTTTTCTGACATGTTTTGATTGATTCGGAATGATGATCTATTCTTATTTTATCTCATTTTCCTGATGACGCACAACAATGTTTTGTAGATTGACACACTTTAATTGCTTGCAATCTAGACGTAGACATTCATTAATTATTGTTTATCTTTGAAAGTACCACTCACTGCTAGCATGCGCAATATTAATAACTAGAGTACAGAGGGCAATATGATCCTCAGAATGATAGAATAAGCCGTAAATAGAGCAAAAGCTTGTGGCGGAATGATTAGCGTGCGAGACTCCCATGCAAGGGGTCTGAGGTTTGAATCCCAGGCCAAGCGCTTGGGTTTTTTTTTCAATTACTCTCCACAAAGCTGCCACACAAATTGCCCATGTGCAGCGTGCTATTGCAATGAACCTGAAAAGGTAGTGCCCTAAAATATATATAAAGGGATGCATAGCAAATATTTTTTAAACCGTAAATAAAGATGGAATAATGTAACTTTATCAACACATGCGTCTTCCAGGCATCTCTCCTCGCTGCATCACCTCGAACACGATCCGGAGCCTCACCGTGGAGACGTTCGGCGGCTCCAACTGGGAGGCGGAGATGGAGAAGGAGGAGAAGGCGAAGATCAAGAAGCAGTCAGAGCTCAAGAAGTAATTGTCTCTTTTTGACATGTGTTTATATAATAAATGTACTTGCAACATACAAGAAAGTAAATTATATAAGATGCGTGTAGGGGCCGTGGCCAATGCGCTGGCCTGCGACAGTGATGGTCGTAGGTAAATCCTGGGGAAAGAGGTTACTGAAGTACTCTCTGAAAATCACAATCAACCTCTTTCCTCTGGATTCGGGTGACCAGCTGTCGTCAGGCTAAGAGCTATTTACTAAAAACTGCCATTCGCCTCATTCATCCTGGTGAGAATTGCCTCTCTCTACAACTCGTGACCGACCATCCTCAGCGCCTGCCGGACTGGAAGTCAGGCCAACACACCCATATACTATACGTACTACTCACACACGCACATCGCGGCTTCAACCCCAACCCAAGAATGATTGAACTTAATGATGTGTCACTTGAATACCATGCTGCTGATGCTAAAGTAGTGCTATTCATTATTGAGCAAAGATTTAACAAAATTTCCTTAGCAAGTAAGTTTCGTTTTAAATTTGCAACGTTACAGTTTCACGACTTTATTGCGTCAATGAACAAAATATGTAGGGAATGCGACTTTGACCTGATCTGAGTATCATTTGAACACACTCTGTTTTTTGTCAGACATGTTTTTTAAATGTTATTTTTAAATATTGAAGGACTGTGGTGTTGCTAGCTAGAGAAAACATATTTTAGTATAAATACCCCCAACTCATGTTATCATTAACTCAGTTTGGGAAGAGCAATGGAGCTATCCACTAACTTCATAAATTGCTTCTTCCTGGTCTACATCATTGTAGCAGCCAGTGGTGATTACGAGTACTTACAGGAGCCAGTTGTCAAGTATCTGACCGTTGGAAGTGTCGGAGACCGCTACCCTGCTACTGAATCCGAATATCGGCTGTCCTTAACTGGTGGTCATGTAAGTATTTTGTAGGCATTTCAAAACAAATACATTAAAAAGTTTTGTTGTAATGTAGGATGAATTTGTCAATCTCACTGATGATGCAGCATTAAATGGCTTCCAACCAAGCAAGGTAGTCCTGGATACTGGTGGATGTGCCTCATATCAATTCCCAATTAATTCCTCTCACTCCAATGCCTACATTGTCCCAGCTAAGAATGATATAATTACTGATGATGCTTGGGAGGTTAGTTGCACTTTTAATCAACAACAATAAAGTTAATTAAATGTACATGCTATTATAATAGGTATATTGCAATAAGGGACCCATGACAGTTACAGTCATTTCTGAAGACGGCAGCAGACAGACCAGCTTTGAATGCTTTGATGATGGATCTTGCAGCCCTGCAGCTTGTTATGGTAACATAACATATATTCACAGTGGCACGTCATTGAATGAGGATATTAATGTTGAGATTTGTACTCATCAAGATGCTAAAAACTCAACTTTTATTTGGGAGATTGAAATTAGTGAACATTATTTGGCTAGCAAAGTAGAAGCAACTTATGAAACTACCGGGAGGGAAAGAATTGACAGTGGGCAGCTGGACTTCAACACTCAGTACAGCATGGTGTCTGTTGTTGGTAGTAGAGGAGTTGGCAAGTCCACAATCATATCACTACTCAGTGGTAATGACACCATGTTTGAGACAGGGTCAGACTCAACTGGTACAACCACAGTTGGTATTGACATTTCTCCCATTATCCCTGCTGAAGAGTGGCAAGGGGTGCTATCCGGAAAGATTGAGAGAGAAATCAATACCCCACCTGGAAACCTCCCTATTTTTCTTATGGACAGTGAAGGTATGGGTGTTAGAGGAGGAGAATTTGATTTTCTAACAACAAGCAGCCCTGCTATCATATCCAAAGAGATATTATGGATTGATGCTGCTCCTGTTAAGACAAACAATATACTCAATTCAATTGACAACTACTTGGATGGTCTAAGCAACATTAACTTTGGGGAGGAACCTGGATCTGATCACTATTGTTCTTCTGCTTTGTATGGCAGCTTTATTATTGTTATCAATAACCTGACAGATGACACATCTGACTCAAGCCTTTCAGAAACAATATTGACCCCTGTTCCTGGTCAAACTGAGCAGAATGCAGTAAGAAAGAGGATTCATGAATGTTTTCAACATTCTCAAGTGGTTGGCTGTCCAAGGGAAAATGTTCCTGATGGTGAGTCATTTGGGTACTCATTTCTGAGTGACAGGTTCAGAGATGAGATTGCCATAATTGCCAATTCATTAGTGGCTCTTCTGAATGAGCCAAAAGTGATTGAAATCAATGGTGTGTCATTGGAATACAATGCAGATGATGCTAGTGACATCCAAGATTTCATTGTTGCTCAGGCAAACAAGGGCACTGTTGATTTATCAAAGAATCCTATTCTAATTGTTGTGGAAGAAGATGTTAAAGAATATTTAGCTGATGTTGCATTAAAGCTGGACTCTCAAACGGATCAAAATTGTGGAAAAATTAGCACCGTGTTCTTCTGCTCTGAGTGTGCATGTCTTTACAGAAATAGTTCTGCTCAAGTGGCAGTGGATCACACCCTAACAATGTTGGAAGACGCTAATGAAAGGTCACTTGCAACTTATGGCGAAGATCTTATTGTTGAATTAACTGAATTTTATGACACATACATTGCTAACTGGGCAGAGGAAAATATGTGCTACCAATTTAGAACCACAGGAGTTTATGCAACCGGTCAGCATATGTGTGACATTGTTGAGATGGGAGATGCTCTAAATAAGCCGGGAGAATTAATTGATATTGATTGCACAGAGCTTCTACTCTGTGATACCAATTCTTTTGATGCAAGTGGTTTAAGTATCGTTACTAATGCTATTTATATTGTCCCTGGAGCCACCATAAAAAATATTCAGCCTCCACCTGGTGTTCAAGGATCTGATGCCAGCACCCCCGGTGAGAAAGGCGGCCGAGGAGGGGACGGCATCCCTGGGCCAGAGGTGCATATCCATGCTGACATTATACTGGAGGGTAGCGATGATTCCATCATATTTCTTGGTCAAGGGGCCAATGGAGGCATGGGTGGAGCGGGTACAAATGGTCAGGATAATATGGGTAAGATCCCACCAGGTCCAAACAATGCTGAAGAAGTTTGCAAACATCCGGATAAAGTACAAGTTAACGATTGGCATGATACGGATGGTGGACACTGCGGCGTAGAATCTTGTAAGGAGCATGAAGATAAATACTGGTACGAGGTATACATTGATGTTGATGCTTGTGGTGGCAATGGCGGTGCAGGAGGAGATGGGGGAAATGCTGGAGCAGCTGGTACGATGACCATGTTAGGAAATGCTCAAGAGCTGGTTACTGTGTTCAATCAGCCACTGGAGTCTTTG
>LR141392.1:0-12792 GCA_900659605.1 Tisbe holothuriae | reverse complement strand
ATATATATATATATATATATATATATATATATATATATATATATATATATATATATATATATATATATATATAAAACTACGTACTTACCAGCCCTTCTTCTGTTATAACCAGCACAATATTTGTTTTTGCAAAATATTTCCGCGTTCCAATGTAGGATCTTTTCTCTTCCTGCTGCAGGTCAAGCGAGAGGCTTCGAATATCTGGAGTCACTTCGAATTTATACTTTTGTCCAAAGGCAGTGAACTTGATAGTAGCGTTGTTGTGCGTTGCCTTGCGGTAAACATCTACCATATCACATAGTTGACCACCGGGATAGCATTCCACGTCGTCAAAAAGTTCCTCTGAAAAATATTTTCATTTGTATACAGTCAATATCTTGGTCAAATACGTTTAGAGCTCTAGTAACACATTTTTGAGTCGTCGGAAGGACACATTTGGAAACTCTTGAATTATAGTTATCCGGTATTAGGCAATATCATTTTTTCAACATTTTCAGGCAGTAATCTAGTTTCAATTAGCACTCCATCGGTTGGTTAATTATCGGAGTGTCTTTATTTAATGGGTACTCGCTAAAATGGAATAGTGTGTGTCCTCATTGCAACTGCTTATAACATTTTTACTGTGATAATCGACTATAATGAACACTTCGGTTTGGTTATGGTTTACATATCGCTAACTATTATTATAACTTTTTTATATTCCAACCTTTAAAAAAGGTTGGCAGTTCCTAAGGTGTTCCTTATTTGGTTTAAGGGCTTCTCATTGGCTTAAACTAGAGTCTGCACCTAGCTTAAACCAAATACTTAGCGCGAAGGAACACCTTAGGAACTGCTTAAGCTTTTTAAAAATCGGACTCTGAGTCATATAAAAAGTCTTCTGTGAGTCCTCTCAATCCAAAGTTACACTAATGTCATCCCTTACTCAACATTTGCTTAGAATTTCGAAATCTTAGCATCAGCAAAAAGGGGAAAAAGAAGGGTGAGTGTGTGGAGAAAACTCCGACTGCCTGTGTAGCCTGACTAAGGACAGTCAAAGGGAAGATTCTTCCGTCAAAGGATAAGAGGCCGATTATTAAAAACTTCAAATGAAATACTTAGCGCTTAAGGTATTCCTTTAGCCAAAATAGTGGCTTCTCATTGGCCGAAACCAAATACTTAGCACTAAGGAAGAGCTTAGGAACTGCTTAAGCTTTTTAATAATCGGACTCAGCTCCCTTCACCAAAAACTAAGGAAGACACATTAACTGAGGTTTAAATAACTCAATGTTTTGAAGAGGATCCTTTGGCTGAAAGAAGAACTTAGAGTTTTTAATAGCTCATTGTTGACAAACTTAGGCAGGAGGAACTCCTTTGAGCCAAAGGAAGTACTTTTGAACTTTTAATAATCGGACTCTGGTGTGTTTTATTGTCGCATTTGAAATGGCTATATAACACTTACATATGGTACTAGTTACCTCCAATCCATACTAGATCAATGACCACTATACTAGAGGACGCAAATCTTCTGTGGTCCATTTTGAAAAAAAATCAGAGGCATTTTATGATAAGAGACTCCTAATAAGTTTATCTGTGTCACAAATGTAGCAACACACTTTTAATTAAATTAAGGAAGTTTCACATGTATAAAAGCTGCAGTGCATCACGTCAAAGTTTACTTCAGTTAATGAAGTAAAATTCCCATATATGGGAAGCAAAATGTATGTGTTTTTATTGTCGAATTTGAAATGGCTGTAGCTCCGATGTCGTATAACTCACAAAAGATCCAAAGGCATCAAGTGAGTGATAGGAAGGGGCATTAATGATAATGTTTTTATGTTTAGAACATTTATTTGGAAAATTAAGAATAGGGATTTATAGAACTGTGTACTTATGGAGAAGTAAGACGGAGAGCAAAATAGGGAAAATCTTTATATATCAAAAGGGCTGGAGGTAACTAGTACAATATGCAAGTAATTTAACAGTAAAAAATGCTTATCAGGAACATAATTTCATTCTTTTTCTTTTGCTCATTTGTGGAATTCGTAAATGACAAGTATCATGAACTAAAACCAATATTTTATTTAAAAAACCTCGATCATGCAAAATGTCCCGCTTAACTCCTTTGCTCCATTGGCAGCTCTGGATGTTGTAGCATCAGCCAATTAATATCCGACAAATGAAAACACAGGGTACCCTGGCCCTGTAGTAATACGAGTCGTTGTACCTACTTGTAATTTTACAGCAATATCCCACGAGCAACCGATATAACGTTTTCGTCGCCTTTTCTCCATATTTTTGTTGTCTAATCGCAATCCCTCTCTTACCTTCATGTGGCGATAAAGAACTCTTTTTCCGCCTTGCTCCTTCTTTTTCTCCTTCAGCAGCACTGCTGCCGTGTAACATGAGACACGCGAGAACACCGGTCAGCGCCATCCAGAGGAAACCGGCGGGCACCTTTAGGCGGCGCCTCCGCCGGCGCCGCTTCCATGACGGGGGAAAAGTCGAGTCATCGTCGTCGTCGTGCTGGGAATGCGGTCTGGGTGGAGGAGCTGTCATTTTGATGATTCTTGGTCTCCAAGGAGTTGAATCCCATCAAAAGGGAGCAACTGGAGCATAATTTGAAGAGCCGAGAAGACTAGGGCGAATGTTCTAATGGCAACAAGTATCGTGCTTCTTACACACATGTAAGTGCGTTTATGGCTGGTAACAAGATGCTCCTTTCTAATGCCACAGTTTGCTACTTTTTCTCCAACTCCAACCAATCGCCACAAGTTTGGAAGCTTCTTCTTCCTTCACTATTTATCCTCCCAGCTTTTCCATATTAGGAAATACCTCCTTTCTGAAGGTGCTTCATGGGTTCTTAATGAAATGCAAAATCCAAACTACGCGCGAGAGAAGCATGCCAATTCTCGGTTTATTTAGTCTTTATGCTCAGAACTTGATACACACCCTAGCAAGAACACCATTGTCACCGGTAAAAGCTGAGAAGAAGACTGATGAACTTTAAAATCTCGTATTGCCCCTCCTAGCTCTTTTTATTACTGCCGGTAAAAAAATGCTCAGAATAGAGCGACGGCGAGAAGGAAGAAGACACTAGCCAGCTACACGTGCTGGATGATGCTCTTCCTTCTCACCCACACACCACTCCCACATATACATACATACATATATGCCAGTCATATACTCGTAGGATCGCCCGCTCGCTCGCTCCTTTCAAGTCACAGTAGACTCGACTCTCTTTAAAAGCTCTTACTCGACGAGCGTGTGTACAAGTAATTGCGGGTTTGATATAATAGAAACCCTCAATATATTATTAAATCTTATAAGGCACTATCGACGGATTTAACATTTCTTTTCTTGGATCGGATCACATACTAACCTGTCTTTCTTAGGCAACATATTAACAGTAGTTAAATCGTTTTATTCTGATTTGTAGTGTATTTTTTTAGTTAGGTCATTTTGATGTTACAATTTCATTAGACCGTTTTAAAGCATATTTTGTCGCTTAATACTGACTACTACAAGAGATTTTTGATATACCAGAGATCCGAAAACTCGGCTGCTTGCTTAGAAGCTCATATGGGCCACTTATTCTCCGCCTGATCAGCTTTGCGAATTTAGGATGATGGGCCACTTAACTCAGTCAATCCTCAGTCGTTCTTCAGGGGGAGAATATATAACAATACATCCAGATAAAAACGTTTCATCAAACAGTTTAACGAAGTAATGTATAAATTAATTTAATACTTATTAAAAAGAACAAATTATTTACATTGGATTTTTTTAAATATTCGCAAAACCTGCATATTTGCATTGCTTATTGTCTTGATAAAACGAGACATTCAATTTCCCTGAAAAAGGGATAATTCTAGCTCAGCTTTGAGGTCGGCAGAACCATTAAATGCGCTGTGCTGAGCAGAGGGTGAGAAAGATTGACTTGACCTAAGTGATGTACCTCTAATAATTTAAATTTTGGCGGTTGTTAGCCGAATGTACCTTTCGGATCTCTGGGTATATCTAAAATCTCTTTGTATAACATATCTCATCGTTGTTGCCTTTTGAGGGTCAGTCTTAAGGGGGTTGTTTGAGGAGGAATAAAATGGGAGGTTTAACAATATGTCTGGAGAGCACACATCATGAATGGAAAACAATGAATGGGAAATATAAAGAGGAGGAGGATGTTGTGAATTTAAAATGGGGTATGAAATTTTATATCTTAAGTGTTTGGTCAAATCTTGGAATTGATTAGAGCAAAATGAACGTACAGGAAGTATTCCGATAATTTAAATGTCCAAAGCAGTAGTTCCTTAATGAACCAGTACTGCCCTAAGGAGTTCCTGTACCACCATTTAAGTCAATGCGGAGCCCTAACCGCTCAGTAACTAATTCACACTTTTAGTAACTTTGCATATTTATAAAATACAGTTACTGTAGTTGTTTATGTAAACAAGAGGCAAGACTATAAGCAAGGAATGCTACATGTTTTGTAGTCCTACTAATTAGCGCTTACATACATTAAAATTTCCTTGAACAAACAATCGGAAGAAAGATATCGTCAAATTCTGAAGCCTTTTTGAAGAACAAGAAATCAAATTGTACTTAGAATTGAATCATGCAACGGAAAAGTTCAATCGCTTTGATAACGTGTTGAGTTCATAATAATTCCTTCCAAAGTGTATAATCGTCACTTGATCAGTAATTGTTGCTCTCAAAAACGTTGTTTCCAATACGTGCCACCCGCAGTAACAATTAGAGGTCAGGCCAGGGGTCTTGTAAGGAGAGAGAGAGAGAGAGAGAGAGAGAGAGAGAGAGGTCAAACCAATCTACACCCTGACTCAAAATATATAGATTTATCACGTCTTGAAACAAGATATAACAAAGATAATTGGTAAAAAGAGAGAAAATTCGTTATGATAATTAACATATTTATTTCAGTTTTCTATACGGTATGAATGTATTTATAATAAGGTTATAGGGAAAGGCATTCTAAAACAATAATAATGTCTAAATAAAGCAGAAAAATGGGCTCATAAATTTTATGTCCATGTGAAAATATGTGAATACTTTATGTGTAGCAGCGTCTGACTAGTTTTTGGCTTCATGTTTCTATGCAATATCTTTCCATATTTATACATAAAATTATTATTACACAACTATTTTCATTATTTATTCTTGCAGTTGGTCCGGCCAAACCACTATTGTATACATATTGGTCTTAACACAGTGAATCATAAAGGATTGCTAGACATTACATTTGAAAAGGAATTTATAGATTTTCTTACGGAATATTTTAAATTAGTCTGTTTCAAAGTGTAATTAAGCTAATCCTGATAATATTTTTACTTTAAACCACTGATATTTCTTCCTCCATCTCTTCTTCCTCTTCTTTGATCTCATTGCTGTTGTTGCTGATCTTATTATTGTTTGTTTCGTGAGTCTTCATGTGGGCCTTCATGTTGCACCCGAGGGCGAATCGTTTGCCGCAGATGCTGCACGCGTGGGGCTTCTGGCCTGAAATAAACAAGCGAATATTGGTTAAAATAAATTAAATTGCTCATAAACTATGACTCAGTAAGGTATCAAATACATTAATTTTGCAGGAAAAGTGCACATTGTACTCAAAATTGATGTCTCTTGGTGTCTTTCACTACGGGGGAACATACACTGCAAATACAGTAGTTACTTTTTACTGGTATTCCGCCTTAAGGCCAAAACCAACCCTGGAATAAGGCCAAAACCAACTGCCACAATAAAGCCAGAACAAACCTCGGAATAAGGCCAGAATGCATCAGCTGGCATAGAGTGTAAATTGCAAATCTCGGAATAAAGCCAAAAACTATTGTTGGCTCCTACAGAGAACAGTATTGAGGTTGCTAAACATAACCATAGACATTACTTATACCAGGTATAGCATGGTGGAAGTTGGGAAGGAAAAATGCAGCTGTGATGTAGACAAAATTAACTTTTTTTAATTAAGCTTGTAAATAATTTATTAACATGATAATTTATAACATAGTATTGAAGCTTTCAAGAATTTTGTCCAAATACTCCAGGAACTGGTGGTGCGGGATAACACTTTATTGGAGTTATTACATGTAGTACTATTATTCCTAGGTTGACACATTTTGGCATTTTCTGGCTTTATTGCGGAGATTTGAACTTTCTGGCTTTATTCCAGGGTCGGTTTTGGCCTTACGGCGGCAACCCGTTTTTACTCTACATCATGTGATAGGTTAGTAATAAGTATGGCTCCGGTACATAAACACGAACTTTTGATGGTAAAGAGAAGTAAGACAAAAACTACAATGTACATAACAATTCGTTATAGACGTTATATTAAATAATATTGCGTTTATAACCATATATCCAGTAAATTTAAATGCATTAATTTTCAATCTTCGATCGCGCTATAATTTGCCTTCATATTAACATGTATTTTTCAATTTCGAATCTAACAAAATTCCCATACTTTCTCACAAAATGCATGACAAATTGCTGTAAGAACCAAGGACATATTTTATGATACCTGGCGAGAAAGCCGAATCACACATGAAGCCAATACTACTACAAGAGGGTAATAATTAGGTCACCTAGCCATTATTGCATAACGGAACCATGTGTAAAGAATAGTACTCTGAAAAGTAAGCAATAAGTGAACGTAATAAAGTTGTTTATTATAACTAAAGTAGACTGTTTCATAAGATTTGTTGTGTTAATAATTAATATTTAGTGCTTAAGACCGACTAATGTTTCAGTAAGTACTCTCTATAATCTACCAAATCTCAAGTTCAGTCTGTACGAACTCTGAAAATTAGTGGACTAACAGTTTTATTCTAGACAAGAGCTTTCTTTTTAACGAAGACAAAACAAACAATAAAAGCGTTGATCGCGCGCATAATTTACCCCCAGAAAAAGAAGATTTATATCGGCATAAACGACATTAGTTGCTTTCTAATTACAACGTTAATAAGATCTGTAAGAAAATTTAACATTGTTTTAGACATTTTCAATAGAGAAGTGCAACATAAACGTGATAATATTGGATAAATTAGCATGATATATTACCCGTGAAAGGTGATTGTATCCATATCATGCTACCAGATCAATAATTTAAACTACAACGCTCTGTAGAAAGCATTTTAGATACGCATGGATAGAGGCTGTTAAAGGTGACTAAAATGAAGCTGATTGTGTTAATATTGGTGTTGGTGCAGTGGTTTGGTGTTGGGCAAGGGCATGTGGCTTTGAGGTTCCCGCCGGCGAGGAAGTATGATTTGGATTTCTTGGATAATTCGAGGTACCGTTAATATATTGAAAGATATGTTACTATCAGTTGTTTATTCAAACATTCTTAGTGACCCAGAATGTGTATTATGATGAAAGACTTTCAATGCCGCAGTTATGTTTTCTGACAATTTAATGTGAGCATTGCTGATCTATTTTTTAACCGTAAGCGGTATTAAAACTTGATATGAATTGTATCCAGATGCGCAATGTCCAAATGAGATACTTCTCGCTTATGGTGCTCCTTTACCCAGAAAAGGCCTCACCATTGGTTTAAATTAAGATAGTACAAATTAAACCCCTTGCTTGAAATGATGTTAATTCAACTAACGCCTTAGCTTTAAGGAACACCTAGGGGCCCTTTAATAATCGGACTCTGGTATAATGAAAGTTATTATGTTAAGACAAGAAATGTATTACGTAGCTACTAGACTTCCTAACCTTCTTCTTTAATTTTTCTTTTAATAATTCATGTTTATGATTTAGACATAACGTTATAAACTTTTATTCAAACATTCTAAGTGACCCAGAATGTATTTAATGAACGACTTTACTATCCCTCAGTCGCGTTCGGCTTGAACAAAGTCAAGAAGCATACTTTTTAAGCTATGATACAATGAACTTGTTTGCTAGGCCGTTTCTGCCTTGTTCTCTCGTTAGATGGCGACTCCTTTGAGTGGAGATTTACTTAGTGAAATCTCCACTCGAAGGAGTCGCCATCTGACGAGAGAATTGTTCGAAAACGGCTTAGCAAACAAGTTCATTCATTTACTTTTTAAAACCTTAGAACTTAAAAAGGTTATTACTTAAACGAATTTTAACAAGCAATTCACATCTGAGCCAAAATGCACACACACACCCTTACATATTCTTATATGCATTAGTCTAGTACAAGGCGGTCAATATAGTCTAGTATTTATTCAAGTTTTGTTGTGCCATGGGAGACATTAAAACATTCTTTTGATTTTCGCATTAAACACATGCCAATGGGCCTTCACTTCACGCTCTATAAAAATATGTTTAACCCATAAACGTTATAAAAACATTATAAACTTTCAGAACGTCCGGCACCTGCGGCATGGACAAGGGCAGCATCAAGACCACCCTCCCTGTCGGCAAGGCAATCGAGGTCTCGTGGCATCTCGGCTACCCGCACGGCGGCGGCTACACGCTGGAGCTGTACAAGGACGGCGAGGCGACGCCGACCGTGCTCAGAGCTGAGATGGATTCGGATGCCCAGAACGTAAGCATGAATGAGATATGTTATTACGCAACTCGTGTCTGATATTCATGTTCAATAACACGCAAGTCGCAAGTCGCTCGGACCCTGTGACCCAGAAGGTCGCAGGTTCAAATCCCCCCAGCGGCATGATGATGAAAAATTGCAATCAGGGCATTCTAGTGAATGTAGTGCCCAAAAATATACAATAAGGGATCACTAGTAAATTTTTTTTAAAAAAAAACATCTTGCCATGGTGAGCTCAGAGTTTGAGTCGCCAATGGGCAAGTGTTCAAAACCTAAATACAAAGGGAAAATCCCGTACCGAACATAAAATATCTCCTTCTCCTAGCACATTTACAAACCTTTTGAAAACCGGACACTTTTCCCAGAAATGTAACAAAAAATAAAAATAAAATCAAAGGTTTTTCTTGTGTTTCTGATGATTAAATTAGAAAACTGTTGGAGCGTAAAACGAACTTTCTTGCTTATGTCCAGTTAACCAGTTTCTTTGTAAATGATGCTAAGTTTCTTTGAAGTGAGTTGTAAACTCAAATGATCAAATCCAATATTTATGATACTTTAAAACGGACAATATTTTCAGTAATTATTGTATGATATTGTCATATGTTTTAAATTTGTGCCAATCTCTCTGAGTATTAATTGTATATGTCCATCTCATTGCATACTCTAAGAGTATTAATAAGTTGTAAACGTCCATCTCATTGGCCATACTAGATTGCAGAGGAAACGGCTTCGGCACATTGCTCATTAGCGCCGGCAACGCTTCGACAATATTCCATTTCTTGAGCACGCTGTCTAGCAAACCCGTTTCCTTCATCTTGAAGATCAGGTAGCTAATTAACCCAGCAATCGGCAATCTACGCGAGAATGCAGGCGCCTTGTAGTCTTAGAAGCCATCAGAAAAGGCAAATTCCTGATCGCCGATACTGAAGAGATTCGTCATGAAGGCAGCCTTGGGGTGGTCCAAAGCGATGCTCTTCAGGTAGTTGTCACACTGAGAATCGGATCCGTTTGGAATTCAAAATTGATTATCCGTGCCTGCCGTGGAAACTTGAATTTGTTTTATAATGTTTACTGGCGTAATTATTGTCTGCAATTATGAAGAGTAATATATCATGTTGTGTCATTAAAACCACATTCGATCGAACATGGAAATCTGGCGTAAACTCAAAGGTTCTAGGCAGGTTTGTCACAATTAAATAAGGGAAGGCATGAAGCGTGCAATCGTGAAGCAAGTCCAGCCTCCTTCGGTGTTCAATATGTACATTTTGATATGAGTTGTCAAACTCTTTAATCGCCATCAGCAAAGAATTTGAAAGAAAACACTTTACTATCGGGGCTATTCTAGAGCAATCTTTAATCGGGGCTGACAGACTACCCAAACGTGGGTTAAATTGTCAGAAAAGGACAAAAAAAAATTAGCCAGTGACCAAGGATAATGTATATACAGGTTACCCCGTGTAAAACTATTTTTGAATTTTATGAGTTTTCCCGCCGTCGCTTATGAGTTTGCGCATGCGCAGAAAAGACTCGCCTATGATTTCGCGCATGCGCAGAAAGGCCAAATTGATTAAAATGTCATTTATTTTACTCAAAGTTATTTGACGAAGTAAGTATATATTAAACCTTTTTTCTTAACTTTAAAAGGGAGTTAAAATGAGAAAATACCTTTGAATAGTTCTAAGTCATTAATCTTCTATTCTGTATCTTTTCGCGGCTTTTTTCAAATATAAATTTCGCTTATACTTAGAGGCAGATGTCCTTATATAAAAATCACATGGGGCAACCTGGTCTATTATATAATCCTTGCCAGTGACCAAATATTCAATTTGTGCTTGTGAACTTGAAGTAACTAGTAGGTGACCGAATTTGAATATGCCTATCAAGTAAAACTAGCAATTTGGAACAATAAAATTCTGGAAAGCCTAGCGAATATGGAACTTAAATTTAATATTGTTATTCTTACCAATAATAACTATAATACCTGACTCTCCTTTCCATTTTCAGGCTCAATCCCACTCGTACACCTTCGAGTCCTCCCACGTCTGCTCCAACTGCTACCTCCGCCTCATCCGCTCAGCCACAGAGTGGGGAGATGGATACAAGTTTAGATCGTGTGCGGATGTCGAGATTGTCGAGGAAGACGTGAGTTCGACTTTCCAAATGATAAGGGTTTTCCAGCCAAATCTGTAACTCTTTCTAAGACTTTTAAGGAATGTTTTATTCTCTGTACTGAAACTATAAAAGTATGTAAGACATTAATTCCTCTTTTGAATGCTAATTTTAAGTTCTTTGTTGATTTAGAACAACCAGACTTGGCACCTTTTGCTTCTTATCATTTAGACAGCTGAGTTGTTAACATTTATAGTGTATTAAAGTGTATTGTACACACTCTTCATACATATGCTAGGCTTACTTTAATGACTAAAAAGATTGCCAAACCCATGACCATGGCCAAACCGCAACCTAACCTTAGCATTCTTAAAGGCTTAATGACCTCATTCGAAACTGGCATTCATAATGTCATTATTATTATTGACAATCTTTATTTAGGACTTTACTGAGACTTGCTTCGGCAACGGAACCCCCAACGGTGACACCTGTGACTGCGACGACCTCTACTCTGGAGACTACTGCCAGTTCAAGGATGATTGCAAAACGGATTCGGATTGCAATGATGAGGGTAAGAACAATATTTCTTGTTACTGATAATCATTTCTACCGTTCAGAATAACCAAAAATAACTGAGGCCGTATTCAAATAGCCTTAAATAGATCGGCCGGTTAATGTCATAATTACGACCAGTTTTTGTCTAGTCAATTGTCTAGTCAATTGTCTAGTCAATTGTCTAGTCAATTGTCTAGTCAATTGCAAATGATTAACTCAACCTGATTTTTCCTGCTCTTAACTAACGGGTGCCTGAGTGGCTCATTTTTTTGCTTCACTATTTGCCTATTTTTCTTGGCAAATTTGAAACACTTCAAAATGGCAACATTTGCGCCGATTTTAGGGGGCATAGCAAAATTACTCTCTGTAAGACTATATAGTAAAAGTTAGCATTTACTTACTGCACAGTAAGTAAAATATATATGCTGATAAATAATGGCAAATTTGATTATATATGTGATAGTCCTGTACGGAGCCTTCATCTGCTGTCATTCTCCCCTTCTCTTCCATTTTAATACCCTGGCCCTGCCTTCTTTTTCCTCATTCCCCTGCTCATTTCGGTGACCAAAAGTCGGTGACTTCTCAGTTTTCCGTTTTGAACATCTGAGTCGCTATTATCATCAAATTTGGTCGAAATAGAGAGTACCTCCCTTTTATATACCCTTGCTCTTAACATACATCTTGACCACCTATATATTAAGTTATTATTGATTTTTATTTACTGAATGGAATTGTAGTTCCTTAAAATTTAAAATGTCAGACCAGCGGGGCCAGCCACGCGGCCCCACGCCAGGAAGAAGTTGAGAATAGCCATTTTATCTAATAAATCGTTGAGAACCTTTGAATATTATTTGCCGTTCTCTTAAACTGGTTGGAATATTTTCCTTTGCCACTGTCCCGTCAGAATGGATAGACTTAAGAGAATCACCATAATCTTAAGGAAGGACAACTAATGCCTTATTTCAAGCCTATATACTTTGCATTATTTTAAACTCTAACGCTTCATATTTATTTCCTTATTCGACCAATGCAATGGGCAAGTGAATTAATCCTATATTTATTAGTAATAAAGTTAGCCCCTTTGAATGTTTATAACCACAGATTTGTAACTAATTACGTGAATTTCCAGGAGAATGCATCAATGTTGACGGGACCAACTATCCGATGAAGCAATGCTTTTGCAATGAAGGATTTTTCGGGCCTACTTGCGAAGAGGTAAGAAGTTAATTAATTACTCCCTAATAATTTAATTATTTACCAAGATATTGATAGGTTAAATTTAAATTAGGTATATGCTGCTGCTGTTTATACTGCAGTTGTAGTACTTTATACTTTTTACTGTAGCAGTGCTACAGTTAAAGTTTAAGGCCTTTACAGTTTGTGCTTGCAGCAATTGCTTGACCTAACTATATCTTAGGTTGGGTACCTGTCTGTTATAAAGCAGTTTCTTCTATTTCGAAAAACTTGAATAATGCAAAGAATACAATCAAACTATAGCACACAAATTTTATATTTAAGGACTCTAGTATTGACTCCAAGTCGTTCACCCGATCCGAGTACAAGCAGATTGACTTTGGCAAAGTTGAGTTCCTCTGGAAGGTTGATGGAGATGACATGGA
>LR141391.1:0-12782 GCA_900659605.1 Tisbe holothuriae | reverse complement strand
TCTTGGGATTGTCACATATCTGATACTTTATTGTCAAACTATGAGTTTCTCCTAAAAATACATTAATTTTCCAAAACTTTTTGCTTCAGAGAGATTTTAATAAAATGTCTCAGTTATGAGCTAGAGACCATTCTTTTTGACACATTCTTATTTGATCACCCTGTATATAATATTTTCAGGTTTCTGCGGCGCCACTTATCACCAGTCCATTTCCAGTAATTTCGAGTCCTTCCAGTTCTACAGCGCAGCAAGTACGACCCAAGCTGCTGCAGCCGAGGCTGCTGTGGTAGGTTATTTATCATATTTTTTTCCGCCAGTGTCATAGAACTGATTATTGCCAGTTTATGGAATACTTTCAACGTTAAGAGCGTTTAAAACTGTTACAGCCCCGATATCAGTATTTTTCATTTATAATATTCCTGAAATGTTCATTGTTTTGGCATAAATATGCAAAATTTGTTACCTTATGTTTGAAATTCTCATTGTCTTTAACAATATTTGCTCTCTTAGAACATGGGATGCGTCCAGACGTTCCTCCGGATTCCTAACGTTCTCGACAGCTCCATGAACAACGCCATGAATGACGGCAGGTTTTGTGGAAGCAGACTCGGCATTTTCCACGGGGACATGGAGCCCAGCAACATTGTCGGTAAGTAGTTGAAAATTGAGGATTATTCTAGGTATTATATTGAAATTCAAAGTAAGTTAACAACCTAACACGATTAAATTTTGAGGCCATTTCTGAGCCTTAAATGTATTATTTCCATTTCTTTCAGTGACTGGCACCCCTCTTCTAATCCGGACCTTTACCGAGAAGGACACCCTTGGTGATAACACCGCACCTGAGGCATTCATGGGATACAGCATTGACTACTTCCAGACGCCATGCAACTAATTGTAAAGGTTCTGTTACGTTGTTTTCTACTAGAATATGTAACGTCCTTGTCATACATACATTAAATACTCGTATACTTCCAACTTAATTTGTTACGTCTTTTGAGCTTCAAGATATTTGTCCTGCTTATCAAATATGTTTAAGATAAGAATGCCAAGTTTGATATACATTAGTTAAAATGAATTAACCATTAAAATTGTCAGCAGAATATATATCCATTATGCATTAGTATTGTTAACATGGATAATAAAATATGTCATATGTAATGAAACGGATGTATGTTGCAGATTCTTGATCTAACATTTACATTGATTTATTTAACATCCATTCAGCAAAACAAATTATCACATTATAAGTAACATCCTTTTAGCACGATATTTGCCTATAATCCAGACTGAACCCTATGATTCCTCCAGCTGCTGTTGCAGTCACTTCTTCCGTGGCAACTTCCAAGCTGTCAAAATTGACTCCAATAGTGAATGGAGTGGATTGGGCTGAAAATGAAGTTAACTTTGTTATATTTGAGGGTGACTCATAAAAAGTAAATTTAAGTCTGTTTATTCAACATGAAATTATAGCCATAGCCATTAAATGTACAAAACCGGATTAGAAGATTTCTTCATTTTGCATTAAAAAAATGAATAAAATTGATCACCAGTACATCACAACTTAGTATTCCAAATGTTTGACAAAAAATCAGGCAACCAGAAACGGGAAATGGCAGCATTAAACTGACTAATACCATGAAATGCATATCCAAATTGTTCAAACTTACAGCACACTGAATTTCCCGCAATAAACGCGTCCAAGTCCATAGCGCTGAGCACCCTCCCGCAGAACTGAGTCTCGACAAATGCAATCGCCGGGTCCGAGGTGATGACCGTTCCAATGGTGAGCGGCATCGTGGCGTCAACCTTCATGCCGAGAGGAATCTGAAAAACGGTATAAGTTAATTAATGGCATTGTCTGAGTATGTTTTGACTTGTTTGATTTTTTGACTTTACCGTGAGATAGTCATCGTCACATGCAGTCCCAACCCCGGCCATATCAGCGATCACTGAGCTGCGAATAAAGAATCCTTGATTTAGACGATTTGCTTTCACATTGTTGGCTGCTGTTACCTGACTCCAAATGATGCCTGATTATTGGCTGTTGGTGTTGCAGGTTGGATGGAGGGCGTGTAGCAGATGGCGCACATGCCAGACTCGCGACGGATGCAGATGTTGTAGTGTTGGTCGGACAAGTGCGTGGCTATGAAGGAAATGGCGGGAAATTTGAATGATGAAGTGAACTTTTTAACCATGCCATACCTCTTTGTCCCACCATCGATGACGAAGTCGGAAAGTTGAAACTGGAAATGGTTCCAGTGGCGCCTGTCAGATATTGAAGGCAGCCATCGTCTCCTAAAATTTTAGCTCAGATTAAGGTGTCCGATGATCAGGCAGGGCACAACGCATATAAACAATTAAATGCTACTGTGCTAGAAAATCCATTTGAAACTACTTTGTCCCATAAATATAATTCCATACCATATTGAGAGCATTGTTAACTTAAACATTATTTATGGCATATTGTCATTATTCAATGGTTTGCTCTTATTATGCCCCTCATTTTTGCCTCTATCGTTTCTTCTACCTGCTCTTCCCATTCCACACTGATACTGCGTCACCTTGATGTCCCACGTCCTCGCCGTGGCGTCCCCAGCACCAATGTCAAAGCTGATGGTGTTGCAAGACGGGCTCGCATCCACGTACACTAAAAATTAACGAAGACATATAATTATAGAGTGACATGTATAAAACAAAGGCACGGCTGCTAAATGTCAACAATATAATCTTTAAATAATTCAGACGATTAAATTGTTCACCAATAACCAATAATATCAAAATTATTACATATTTAGTATGAACAATATTGTCAACAACTTGACACTCAGATTGATTATTCTAAAATCCGTGATCCACTTTAAATTTATAATTATTTACAGTGTTGTCCTGTGTTAAATCCACAAATGACAGGCGATCCATCGTGACCAGGACTTGTGACCGAGAATCGGTCGGTCAAGCAATCTCCATAGGAACTCTCAACTGAAATCAAGAAGACATATGCATAGCTACCTTGAATTTACAAATATTATTATTTAAAGACTAAATCAGAGATTATGGAAATGTCGCCTAAAATATATCAGATAAACTTAAAAGAAATGTCTTATTCTACAAAGAATGTCATTTTATTTGACAAAGTACTAAATAGAAAGCTAACAAAGTATAAATATTATTATTAACAACGTTCCCTTGAATTTTGTTTTACATTTCATGCATTGATTATATATTATAATATATATGTATGTATGTATACTTGTGCCAGCCGTCGCCGCACCACTAGTGCCCACTTTGGGAGCGGCAATGTCAAACATCTATAAGTAAGAGATGGGAGGAAAAAATTAATTCCAGCTAGTCAAGCAAATCATATTATAACGTAAAATTAATAGTTACTGTTGTAACAGATAAATTAGCATTTATGATAAAAAAACATGTATAAGACTTAGTTATACATAGCCTTGGACAAAACAATCAAGCTATCCTGGCCATGATAGAAAACCCAGTGCAGTATACGATTTCCGTTCGAACTTTTTCAGGTCACAAATCGTAACGAAATCGTAACAAAATACAAATTTGTTTAATATCTCACCGTGAAATCCAATCTGATTCTGCAAACACTGTTCGAGCACTTGCAGATCTTGTAGTCACATCGACCGGTGGGAAGATTGGAGATGCTCCGCTCAGCGAGGAACGTGCAGTTCTGGCTGCTGGTCTGGCCACATTGGAGGGAGACTGGGGATAAAAAATATTCATGACAGAAATAAGAAGTTCAACTAGCTGTTTCAAAAGACTTAATTAAATTTAAGTTTAAGGGAGATAAGAAGGGTCCGATAGTTACAAGGGTATGAATAATCTATTATTAGTACACAGGCCGAGGCTTCTTAGAGAATAATGGTTTATAATTTCTATCGTTTAAAGTTTCAACATATATATTTCAACTTAACCTAAAGCTAAAACATTTTAGCTTGTTTAATGGGCAATATGGCTATTATATTCTCCTTACGTAACGTAGAATACTTGCAAGTTTAGCATTTACACTTTAGTACTTTAGAGCATCGCAATGTTCACTGACCAGAGTGCCATATTGTGTCCGTACATTAAATCGAAATTACATAATGTATGAACCTATTGTGTGCAATACCAGTGTATGCAATGATATCGTAATATTTTGACAAACTTACACACACAGCAGACTCCGTATCCTGCAGCACATGATCCGGAGCTGGAACCGCCTAAAATGGGAAGAATTTGAATGTGACACTAAATCTAAGAGTTCCTGGAAATATTTCCACCTCAGACATGCAAGCCTGTCGTGCAAAAATACCTTCCCGTCACACACTCACGGCCCTGCTTTCCCGACTGAGAAGAGAAATATTACCAGAAATATTTCCTGCATTAATGCCCCCTTTAGGTGCTCTCTAGAGTCTAATGCAATTATATCACGGTATATCGTGTCGTTGAAACTAAAGTTAGTATTTTATTTTAGCTCTTTTATCTCAGCATCACAGACTTGGACAACGCATCATGCCCCCAGCTCCTTGTCCCAGCTGCAGTAACAAGCAAACCCAATATAAGTATTATAAACTAGTTCGGGAAGGTTAAAAATTGTCAGCACGTACGGTTTTAAAAATACAAACCGAGGTCGGTTTCGGTTTTCGGTTTGTGAAAAAGTCGGTTTCGGTTTCTGGTTTTCTGTTTTCCTGTGTAATAAATGTTGGCCTATCGTGTGGCGAGCTTTTTGAAAAATTAAGACAATATTGGCAACATAACAATTATACCTAACTTGCAAATTGAAGATTGAATTTTGAGTACTATGTATAAACTATAAAGACTGCAGTAAAAAAAGAATAAAACTGTCATTGTATTTTCAAAGAAAAGCCGTTTTACTACATAATGTAGCTCATAAGTCTATATTATAGGAAAAACGAAATGCTACCAAAACCGACTTGTTACAAACCGACGTCGGTTTCGTTTTTAAATAAATAAACTTTTGGTTTTCGGTTTTTGCACGTCCTTACAAAATTGTAAATCGTCTCAATTGCATAAGCATGATAAATATACAGAAAATAATGCAGACAGTGAGCATGTACATTTTCACAACATACCATGCTGTCTGCACCACCTGTGTACCATACAAGTTTAGGCGTTACGATATTTTGACAAAATATGATGTACATTAATTTCCTTGAACTTACAAGGCTTATTATGCTTGATTACTTACGGTTATTGGTACATTCATCAGCTAAAAGATAAAGAAAGAGGTTAAACAGCAGCTCTTATAAATTTGACATTATTACCTGTATAACATGTGCCCATTCTGCCGCCGTTTGAAGACTCACAAGGACCATTCTAAAAAATAATTAACGTCTTAATAAATCAGTCCAACTCATAATGGCCAATAGCTTACCTCAAAGTTCACAATTTGAAATATGGGAAACACTGAAAATTACGTGTTAAAATGATACAGTGACAAATTGGCATAATAGACGACATTTTTACCAATGGTCGTATTGAGTATTAATATGACTTAAGTCAATTTATTATTGTACTTACATCGCCCTCTCCGATCCCCTCCCTCTGTTTTATTCCTTCTACTCTGACTCTGACCAGTAATGACAAATATGACCAAGACTGACACGCATGCTTTGTAAAACATGATGATGTTTGCCGGTCAAAGGAAGGATTTGTAATGCGAGATGAAAATGGGCTTCAAAGGGTAAAAATGTGGGATGCGAAATGCGGGCGTGTGTTCATTGCAGTTGAATGGTAGACATGTGCGAATAATATCGATAATCGACTAATATCGATATCGATATTTTCAATATTAACAGCAACTAATTTTCATGAAAAAAATAGGATTTTAGGTTTGTGGAGGAAGAACGTTTTAAATAAGTATGGAACCAGAAAATAGCAAAAATGTTATATAATTTGACTGTAAATGTATGTTAAGATTCATAGACGATCATTTGCAGAAACAATTACATTCCTTGTTTACTTTTTATGCAGATTGATGGATTGATGAAATATGAACCTAAATTGACTTCTCAACGAACGAATTAATCACTCAAATACATCAATTGTGTGTTCGATTTTTGCAACAATGTGCATCTCTTTTCAAGTTATTTAGACGATGCCATGCGTACCGGCCACGGCACTATTTGCTCAAAAACATTATGATAAAAAAAACTTAATATATGTGACTATGTGTAACAAAAAATCATGGCATAAAAATGTGCATAGATATCTTGGTTAATAAGGCTGTGAGTGAATATAATTAAACCGGAATATATTACTTTTATATTTCATGACCGCGACCGTCCGTACTCCGTACGGTTAAGTAGCTTGAAATGAAAATAGAAACATTAATCTTGCAAATATATAATGCTCCCATTAATATTGTTATGTTTGCTGTCAACATGCAGTTGCGAGCCGTCATTTTTTATTTCTTCGTGTCTGACTTCAAAAGAGTTAAATGCGATCATTACATGAATTATTACAAACATATCAAAAATATGTTGCAATAGTGCATTTATACGTCAGGCTTCAACATACAGACGTGTATTTTGAAAGGTAACAGGAGCATCATATTGGCTGGCTTTGTTTATAATCATTGCATATTGTTTGACCAAATTAATAGGCATAAAACTATGCAAGTACCTGTAGAACATAATAATTCGACTGCATATTTTGGGTCAATTTACCCCCCGCGGAACCGCTTCATTTTAAAAAAGGCCTGAAAACAATAACCATAAAATATATCCGTGAATGCAAATGCAGTTAATAGACGAATATAAATAGAACGGATTCGCATCAAAGAGGTTTTATACTGATGTGCTTGTTAAAATGCCGACTAATTAGCTGATTTTACGAATGAAAATGGCGGGGTCTTCATATTCCACTGAATGAAGATTCTATTATTACAGATATAATTCTCAACATTTGCTTTTAAAATGAAGCGTAAAATTATCTGAATATTGGTTAATTGGATGATTTGGTAAAAGTTTTCCATGGGTCTTTTTGGTGTAATTCAAATGAATTCAAGTAGTACTACAAATTATTTTTGAAAAGTAATTTAATGTTTTAATCTCAGAAAGTTAAAGTATAGTTTGTAATTAAGTCCTTCCAAATATATTTGGTATTGCTTGTTATTGAGGTAAACCCTCCAAGTCCGTAAAAATGTGTGTGGCTACTTGATATTAAGCATTTTTTTGTCCTGTAAAGCTAACACCATATCGATATTCATGTTACTGAAATTAGAATAAGACGTAAAATTTGCGGAATAATTTTCATAATGCATCTGCACGAGTGCTCGTACAAACAAACTGATACACGCAAATCCGTCCAAGCTTTGAGTTGAAAAGTCTAATTCATATAATGTAGTATTTTATTTGTATTCATATAATATGCATTAGTTCAGCTTAGACCCACTCACTCTCTGTTCATTTTGATTATATTTATGAGATGAGATGAAATTAACTTAAATAATAAACACGTCGTTTTTAAGCCGTCTCATTTAAATGCATCATGCGGATATTTTGATCTTGTTCTTGCACTTGCAACTCGTTCGATGTCGGAATTTTAATCTCCCGCGATTTTGTTCGTGTCTGTCGTAAATATCGGTTATCCGTTCGAAACTCAATAGGGGGTGCCAGGTATTACGTTATTTTGTAGTTGTAGTTAATTTTAAAAGTATTATTGCCTCTGTCACTGGTAAAGAAGCATTATATAGAGTATTAACCTAATAAAGACTAATGTCAATCAGAACTCAGGGTACACTAATTTGCAACATGCTATTATTCCTTACCACCAGATGGCGCCAGGGGTTACGCCACTCAAGCTTCTCTCATAGCTTTAATTTGGACGTCCATTTGAGTTTTTCTTCTATTTATTTATATGTGCAAGAGGTGTTTTATCTGTTATGACCATTTCTACAAGCTTTGGGTTTTGACATGCCTTTGAGTTTATCTTGTTAATATTGGATGGCAATTTTTTGTTACGAATGTGTGAGAATAAATATGCGAGTGGTGTTACCTGTAGGCCCTCTAGGGACAAAATAAATAACTATTCAAAATGGCGTCAGAAGTGTACCCTTTAATAGACACTTCTACTCCACATTGCATTCTTTTGAGCAAAAGCAAAAATACTGGATTGCCCCTGTTATATAGTTTGAGACACTACCAGTCCTATTGATTAATTCATCAGTATCACCATGATTTTAATATATTGACAGATGGATTCAAACCAGACAACCTTCTGGCTCAATGCTGGCCACCCTATTATTCTCTATACACTAATAATCCGGCAACCCTTTGGCGTGTCCCCCATATCATTGACACATATTAATGCATGGTCAAAAAATCCCTGCTGCTGCTGCACTTCTGACATCTATGTCTATTTACGAGGTCTGAGATCATAAATAGCGATTATGATTGCAATATGACGACGACGATGCTGACAGGATATTGGTTTATGACGTGGCCGGTGGGCGAACAAACGCTGCATCCCAATGGTTAAAACAAGAGCATCGGGCTTGGGCGATTCATTAATATGTTAATGTTTTATATTTATATATTTTACTAATGAAGAATTTAATGATCGAGCAAAGAGTTCATAATATAATATGCATTTATGTTCCTTTTTATTAAAATTATAGCAAAGTTTTCCTTTCGAATCTGTCATTATGCATATCATATACAGTTACTGTAGTACCTGTAGTTCAGAAGGCCTATAGTTAAGCTGCATAAAATCATCAAATATCGTTAATTTTAAGCATCAATACGACATACTATGACCGTGTAAATTTACTTTTATCGTCCTAAATTTGTTGCTCCAGGACTGCTGTACATTAATCGCAGAAATATGTTTTGATAATTTTATAGTACAGAATAGAAAGAAATGGACAATTATTAAAAAGGAATTCAGTCTTTGGATCTTTCTGCCCGAGACAAAAAAAATACATTTACGTGTATTTTTTTTAGCATATTCTAGACTTTTCTGGTTAATTGAGGAATATATGGCATTAAATTCTTACTATTTTCATATTTGGCTATTTCCTTCATCAACGAATGACCAAAAGCAATGAACTATATAACCAATTAACTTAACTAAAAGGTTTAAGTTCATTGGCAATAACTAATGCAGTATAATTGTAAATTGAACAAAGCTACAACTATCAATACATCTTGTGCCAATACAATCTCCCTGCTAACGAGATCTAGCTATTTATAACGTCATAATGATCAAAATGCATTTATTTTTATTACGTGCAGTAACGACCATAATTCCGATTTATTTATTGTTTATTGTTTATTGATAGTTATCTTTATTGTTTATTGTTCTGTAAACAAAAAAATGCATCAAATTGAATTTTTGCTGCCAATGTTTAAATTGCACATGCATGATAACAACATATTTTACCTTTATTGGCCATTGATTAATCTGTCTAAGATGCAAGAACACTAAAACAACTCGTATATTTTGTTCTCTATATAACAGAATTTATGCAATGCACAATTTCAAGTATTAGAATTTGTAATAAAATGTTTCATTCTCACTAAGACTTAATATAGTAATACAGGGTGCGGCGCGCTAATGGAAAACACGTAAATTGCTATTAGCTATAACTCTATGGTAGGTTCTCCTATCAAAAACGTTATTTTATGGAAAAAGTTCACTTTTTAACATGGTTTAGTCATACAAAGGCACAGTATTCTGCGTTATTTTCTATACTGATGCCAAGGATATATGTCAATGGGGGTAAGGGCCACCTTTTGCACGGTGTTCATGTCCTAGTCTATAAACATAAAATATTTCTCCATATGCCTTAAACTTGACAAAGCAATATTATTTAGTAAATAAGAAAGTACCAGTATTACTGTACCATTTTTTTCTTTGTTATACAATTTAGTGCTCAGACGTACAGGAAGTCTCACAGGTGAGGCCAAAGTAGAGGTATTGTATTGTGAAAATGGTCAGAAATTTGAAATTTGTTTCAGAGTGGTACAGAACCTTGATCTGTTGCTCATTAAATGTTAGCAATATAGTAATGTATTATAAACAAAAAAGAGGCAGAATTTAATTATCTTCGATTTGATATGCATATAAACATCATGCTATGTACCGAACAAGAGTTATTTCGTTTTCAAAGTGGTTTCCAATAGCGCGCCGCACCCTGTAACTATGAAAAGAAATCAATGCTCAAAGAATAATCGTGACCACTACTTGAGTCATTTTATATTCGGCCGATCAATTCGCAATGCTCGCTCCTGAGAATACAATTGAAATGAGTGTTAAGGGTGTTGATAATTTAATAAATGGGAACGTGAGCCGGATTTGTGTGCCAATTTTACACATTATTCGCAAGCGAATTCTACAAGTAAAATATGTGTCTTATAATGGAGCAGAACCACAGAAAAGCAGGATTCAAAAGAATGTGAAAATGTAATTCGCTTAAATTTAGGGACCAATAAATGCCAACTTGAGCTTATATGCTTCTATGGATTCTATATTTGGCCTAATTCAATTATCTCAAGTTTTAAAATGACTTGCGAAATGACTTATTTGTACAATATGCATCACATTAACCTTACTTATATAAAATCCAGGGAAAACCAGAGTATTTAATTTTTAGAATATTGAATTACATAAAGTAATTTACAACTTTTGCTTCATTTCATATTAAAGAGTTGTAAATGAAGTTTTAAATTAAATTACAGCTGCGACTTTTTGGAATAATTAAGCTCACAGCCCATTGCAAATGGACAGCCAAATAATTATATATAGTTGTCTAAATATGTATTTTAATGGTGCTCTCCCTTATTGTATATTTTAGGCACTACCTTTCGGTTCATTCACCAGTATGTCAAATTCGCAATTTTTCATCAATGCCCATTTGAACGTGGGACGTTTGGGGTCAGAGACGAGCGACTTGCGAATAAGTCTTCAAAAAAAATTGCACCTTAAAACTAAATTCTCCATAAATAGTCCTATTTAGTCATCCTCTAACTATTAACATCGTTATCATAGGTATTGTAGTAGTGAAACCGACAAATAATGGCTTCGCAAATTGACCCGCATATTGGTGCGTAAGCATTAGACAAACTATAGGTATATTTGATATTTTTTCGATAATATATCGATATTGCAAGACGTTTAATACCGCACAGCCTTGTCGCAGGAGATTTCAACGCCCGCCCAACTCCAATTTGGGACCGGCAATCAGGGTTGCCGATATCTTGAGAAAAAGAAAATGTTCAACGGACATAATTATAAAACAGTTGATAATTGTACGGCAAAGTAAATATTAAGGTATTTCAACTGTTTTACAGTTACTTTTTTAGAACAATAATCAAAACAACCTACCAAACAGTCAAGAACATATTTTTAGAACACATAATTTTAAGTAACTGGCAGCCCTATCCTGTTGCAGAATGCTCATGTCTCCCATGCATTTTCTCCGTCATTTCACTCTGCAATCGACACTCGAATCATGAGGTCTCTAGTCCAATGTTTGATTCTCGTTCTGGTCTTGAGCAACATTGCAAATGCAAGACGGCGGAAAGGAGCGAGAAAAACGCTTGAAAGCGTGCTGAATAAGGAGAATAATGGGGTAGAAGGGGATGGTAGACAAGGAAGTAAGTGTATATAAATTACTTATGAACAAGAAAGTTGTCTTGCTTATGAATGATAATGTGAACGAATTTATCTTGTTTTAGAACTCTTCAGTCTCTTCAACATTGTGACGTTTAAGGTTAGTGAAAACAAAGTCAAATATATCAATTCAAAAATTTTCAAACGGGTGCAAGAATCTTCAATTTTATAACTAATAAAGACTTAACTGACCCCAAGGGTATATAAAAAAATTACTGACCCTAAGAAAGCCCCGTATATTTAAAAGCGATAAGTTAAAATTTCTCCATTTACATTAATAAACACAAATATTGGTAAGCGGTAGGACTGGAGCTCTTTAAAATAGCGCACGTATATCTTACTTTTACTCCTAATCATAAAGCGCTGAATATCGAAACTTATATTTAACCACACCTTACTAAATTGACCGATCTAGGCTGTATTTTACTCTAATTTGACAGGAATTTTTAATGGCATATTCAAACACGTCAGTAGGGCGGTAAAATATAGATTAAAACTAATCCGAACATACTACAGAGTATATCAAGATGCTATATAAAAGTTGGCAATTTGAAGGTATGAGGATATTGTGTTGTATTAAATGTTTCTGCTTATTTACAGAATTTGCGACCACTTTCTCTAAATCATCAGACTCATTTAATATGACGCAAAACATATCTTCGTTAGTTAACATCTCAGGAAATGATGAATTGTTTCACTTTCAGAACACCGCTTGTCCTCTCAGCACCATGCCGACGCACACTGGGACCTGCATGACCAGTTCGGAGTGCGTTGCACAAGGAGGAAGCAGGGACGGCAACTGTGCAGCTGGTAATTTAATATCTTGCTTGTATTTACCTATTTTACCATCATTTTATTATTTTAATCCTTCTATTGAATATGTGCCGTAAACTTTTCTAGAGTCATTATGTTTAATTATTTAATTATTATTTCCAAGTTGGAGTAAGTCTGATCCAAAGTTTGTACAATATATCATAAAACGAGTGCATAAATATTAACAGTATTTGTGCACTCTGAAGATCGATAATTTTTTGACTATGTTTTTACTTAACAATCAGGATTCGGAGTCTGCTGCGGCTTCACTGTAAACACATGCCCAGGAGCAGTTAATCATGTTAGTGTTGTCATGCTAGACA
>LR141390.1:0-12801 GCA_900659605.1 Tisbe holothuriae | reverse complement strand
CTGGACCGGGACTTGCGTTTGAAGCTGTTGGAGAGGCGGTGCTCGCTGCCGCCGCGGTATGCCCTTGTGAAGGAGAAAATATTTAGTTATTAGGCTGTTCAATAATTGATAAGAAGCAAAGGGTGCCAAATATGATTGTTCTAATTCTATAAAGAGCTTGAAATACACTTTGAAAGAGTCCGTAACCTTGTGTGTACGTTGAAAGTATTAGTACAGAGCATAAAACATATATGTTAAAAGGGATATCTGATATAAAGGGGCTCTTCCAAAGAGTTACAATTATGGCTGGAGAACTCTTATCATTTGGACAGCCAAGTAGTAAGAAGTGTCTCATGCATGCATAACTTCATGACTTTTGAAAAATGAGTCTATTATTTCATAATTTGTTTTCATATGGTTATTATTTAATTAATTAAAATCGAATATACCGTGACTTCTATACATGGACCTAAGACAACACTAGTATATCAATACATGGACCTAAGACAACACTAGTATATACATGCTTCTATACAAGCCTGTAATTGTAAGGTTTATATTTTTCCAATACTTTAAATTATAGCCTTCCGAAATATGTCACAAATTGCAAACTCAAGGCAAAACATGGTAATTTAATTTAGTGATGCTTATTAAAAAGATTAAAGGATAATGTTTGGTGATATTTTGTTTTACCTGTCCCTGATGTGCACCGGTATCAATTCGCTCTCAGCCTCCGGAAGCATCTGCCAACGACCCACCGGACCGTGCTCAATCACAAGACCGTTGATTTTCTGAAATTCGATTATCAATGCTTAAATAATTCTAAAGTGTCTTCAATAATAAAAATATAATTTGATTGTGCATATGAGCTATATCAAAAATATTTTACAGGTAAACATTTTATCATGTATGACTCTATTCTTAATTCGCACTTGGGAAATATTTAGAATCAACTTCTACAATTGCTTAGGGGGCTCCTACACCAGGACGATTTGGAGGAAAACTACCGGAAAAATTCCTTTCTCAAGAAGTTTTCTGGTAGTTTTCTTGCAGTTTTCCTGCAGTTTTCCTGCAGTTTTCCTGCAGTTTTCCTCCCTTCTCCAGCCAGCTGGGCAGTGTGTGCAAAAAGGGAGGAAGGAAAGAAGAAGTTTTCTGGTAGTTTTCCAGAAGTTTTCTGGAAGTTTTCCGGCAGTTTTCCGGTAGTTTTCCGGCAGTTTTCTTCCAAATCGTCCTGGTGTAGGAGCCCCCTTACTTCCTATCTAGTGTTTACTTCCCAAATGCAGTACATATAATAAAGATATTCTATTTTGTTCTTATTTTTGTTAAAACTTGATTTTACTATATTTTTGCCACAGACCGACTCTTAAATCAGACGGAAGAAGCTCTCATGAGAGCCATTTCCAAGCTGGAGGGTCGGAAACCGACTGTCGTGCTTGTAGCTGGAATCTGGTTTGAAGGTAGACCTTGGGTTAGTTATGAAAAACAATTTCGCTACACCATAGAGCTCATCAAAGGAGTTGAACACCTGGTATGTTGTTAACCCCGTCAAACAGAGACGTTTTCGGGATTGGTGTATAAATAAAGCAGGAACCAACCAAATTAAGGCATTTTTTAATATTTGCTATGCATTCCTTTTTATATATTTTAGGGTACTACCTTTTCAGGTTCATTGCAATAGAACGGCCCCAAGGGCAAGTCCAAGAGGAGCCACTGCTGGGATTGCCAGTAGCTTACCACCAGTCCTGTATGACTTAGACTGGGTGTGGCAGCTTTTTGGCGCATTTGAAAAATCCATCCGCCGAGGCCAGGATTCAAACCCCGGCCACCAGTCCTTGCATGGAAGTTTCACCATTCCGCCACAGGCTTGCGCCCAATTAAGGCATTATAATTATTTGTTGTTCGGCAAGAAAGAGTGGTATATGTAGTTTTCATTTACTTCAAAATCTGTACAAAGTACCTACCGTAGATTGATGCCATGCCATTAATTTATGGCTTTTTATAACCTCAATTTAATTGTATGATTTTTGTTCTTCCGCAAGATTGCTGAATTCATACATGTTGAGGAGGCTCCAAGGATGCGCAAGGAATACTTGTAAGTAAACATTGTCAACTGTTTATTAACACAAGGTTATTTAATTTTGCTTACAGACGTCTGAACGAAATTCGCAACATTTCAAAAGATGTCATGGCTCAGTATCCAACCTTTATTACGTGGGACTCGTATCTACTACTTTACAATGTAAGAAAGGATTTGCTAAGTTGAACCTTATTGAACATGTAACGTGACAAAACACAAGGGGTTTTAATCATTTTTGACCATTTTGTAGTATAGAAAAGAATGATTTGGTTTTCTCTATGGGTGAGAAAATATGCATCCTATACTGAGTGGTAATACGGTCACACTTATGTATAGAGAGACTTCTAAAGCCTCGCATCAAAAACCTGAAATTGGCTTTTAACAAATAACACATATTTTACGATAATAAAGGCTATTCGATATGAGAAAATAATACTAAGTGGTATCTGTATCTGATTTGACATAGCAGGATAAACCAATCCGAACCAAAACCGACCTTGAAAACCATATCAAAACTCTCCAGCCAATATCAGGAATACAAAGCTAACTTTTAATAGCTTTTAATATCCCAAGGAATATATTTCCCTCTGCCTCAAGTACAATATAAACCAATCCGAACCAAAACTGACCTTTTCTGAAACCATGTCAAAACCAAGGCCTCCAAGGTCAAAACTCTCCAGCCAATATCATGAATACAAAGCTTACTTTTAATAGCCTTTAATATCCCCAGGAATATATTTCCCTCTGCCTCAAATACAATATCGTCAGCCCAGAGCTGCCAAAGTCTCAGTGGTTGTATGCCAAACAAAAGCATATGCGAGAGTGGAATTGTGAGAACAATGGACATGCTGGAATCGTCATGTATAGACATTGGACTGATATGCTAATAAATTATGTGTGTAGTAATAAATAACTAAATTAAGACAAGTTTACAACTGTGTTGATTAATTGAATCATTTTTGAATTAGACATTGCGTGGAAGGCGGTCTAAGGTGGCTTTGCTACAGCAATTTAGAGTTATTATTCTTATAAGTAGTGTGCATATCCAAAAACAAACAAAGATGAAAGCCGAAAACCAAAAGCCAAGCCAAAAGCCAAAAACCGAAAACCGAAAACTGAAAACCGAAAACCGAAAACTGAAAACCGAATACCGAATCCGAAAACCGAAAACCAATAACGGAGACACACTTTTAACAAACCAAAAAATGAGACCGCCTTTTTGTAAACTGCACATGCTCATTAAGCATGATCAGACATCCTATTACATATTATACAAGGCTTTGCATACCAGGTTAGTTCACAGAAATCTAATTTGATTTTTCTCCTTTTCCCGCGCTTTGCTTATTTTTTACTTGTCATCATTTCTCCTCTCTCCTCTATCCTAGTGATCCTATTCATAAGAAGAGATACAATGTCTCTGCAATGTGGGACAGTTGAGCACTGAGCAGCCTATTAGTGCACTTTAGTTTCAAAAGATATAGTAGTCCTACTATTAAAAACTCAAAGCATTGCCTTAGTGCAAAGGAGGAACTTAGGATGGATTTATCCAATGAGGAAAGAGTATTCTGGCTTAAGTTCTCCTTTGGCTGAAAGGAAGCCCTTTGAGCTTTTTAATAGTGTTGTACTCAGTAGTAATTCCTAATTGTAATGAGATGCACTAAAAGGAGAAAAGTAAGACATGAGTAAACCAATATGCTTTTCAAGTCACCTCTCCTACTTATAGGCTCTATAATCTACCCATCTATTTCACTTATTTTTTTGCTTATTTTCCTCTCAGGCAGAGCCACTGTCTGTGCTCTGTGAACAAACCTGTGGTCTCATATAATCTGGATATTATGTATGTTAGATTCAATTTGTATTCGTTTCTTATACATTTTGTACTTGTTCGTGTACAACTGGCAGAGTGAACCAATCCGTCATATTGAAATGTTGGTCCTCTAGATTTGAATATGAATATGATGTCGGAGTGGGAGTCCAGACGTTCTTTCGACGACAAAAATGAATTGGTCGAAGTGTGGGACCTCCTAAAGAAACAGTCTGTGACATTGGAAATGGGAAAAATTTAATACGCTCTATACACAAGCCCTTAAGGCAGCTCCGACATGGGAGGAATCCAAGGAGTATACTCGGAGTATACTCTTCTTTGAGGGGGAAAGATGAAATCCCCTGGTGCATACTCAGAGTATACTATTGCGTTCGAGGCTTCGAACGGCGCTTGGCTCCGATAGGGGAGTCTACCTTCTGGATCACCTCCAATGCCTAGTCTTGGAGCCTCAAAAAGGACTCAACTAAGCATGAAGACGGTCTGAAGGTGACTAAAGAGTTGCTTTGAAAAAGCGACGCGGAAATCCAGCGTTGGCGTTGTTTGACCTGCTCGCAGCGGCTGTGGCCGCTGGAGCTTGTCCTGCTACCAAAAGTAGGCTAAGCTCCGATTAGCAGCCGTTGGGGCTGCGTTCGGAGGAGCCGGTCAACTGGGCATTGTCCAGGTGAGCGACAATGGGAATAGCAAAATGTGTTGCCGACCTAAATACTCCAGGTTTCCTTGGAGTATACCCTGGTTTTCCTCAAGAGTATTTTCCTCCATATCACTTGCGCTCACCATAATTGTTGGCCTAATTTCCTTTTTTGAGAGGATTTTAAAAATCCTCGGGGTATTCACTGGAGGATAACCCCCTTAGGCCGCTCCCAGGCAGGCATTGGCACAGAAAATATTTCCGGTAATATTTCTCTTCTCAGCCAGGCAAGTAGGGCTGTGAGTGAGTGAGAGGCAGGAATTTATTTCCACACACTCACGGCCCAGCTGCTTGGCTGAGGAGGAAATTTTTCCGGAAATTTTTCCTGCAAAAATGCCTGTCTGGGAGCGGCCTAAGGCTGCTCCCAGACTGGGGGTTTCATAAGAAAAAACACTGGAGTTTTTCACCTCTGTCCTCTCCCTTGACTCAGCTTTACTAAGAGCAGAAAAAATGCACTGGAGGTTTTTTTCCTTGAGTGGAAGAAACGGCAGGGAATTTTTTTCTTCTGCTGTACTCAGCTCAACCAAACAGGAAGATTTCGGCCATCTTTGGAGAGGGAAAACTCTTGAGTATTTTTCAACTGAAACCCCCAGTATGGGAGCGGCCTAAGTATACTCCGAGTCAAGGGGGTGTAGAATTTCTTGTCCGAGTATATTCCAAGCTTTTCCTCCAATCTCAGACCTTTTGGATGAACAATTGAGCAACTTAATGAGAAACGCAACATAAGGCTAAAAAGTTACAATTTTTCAAGGTAGGTGGCAGTGCAAGCTGCTTTGTGTTATAAGCGGAGCTAGCTGAGACATCCAACTAAGAATTGTGTTCTGAGTACTGCCACCTGGCTATAAAATAAGTAACTGAATGTTATGGCATTCCTCATTTGCCAGCATTAAGTGCAAGAATAAGTAACCTGCTAATACTGATGACCACATTCCATATGATCCAAGTGTCACAATATGGGCGTCTGTATGGGCAAGAAAGGAAAAGTCAAAATACTTGGCATCCAACCAAGAAACATTCTTATACTGCAAGGAGGATAAATTTAATGAATTCAATCAAAATATATCTTACATAATAGCATCCTTACATGTTCCTTATAGATATCATCCAAATAAAATATCCTCTTTTGAAAATGTGTCATCCCTACAGAAGTTGCATTTTGTGTGGCTAGAGTAGATTTGGCCCATTCAACATCATTACTGCCAATAATGAAAGCTGTCTGTCAATAAAAGTATCACAATTAGTTTTGTTAAGTGTTAATCCCATGTGGACATTTCCACCTCTTCCAGAGGAAATCCGGCTATACTTAGTATGGCATCAAAAGCTTTGCAGAACCAAGCTGTATTAAGGTCAATAAATGCTAAAAAATATAAAACATCTTTTATAGTTTTATTATAGGATTGATAGCCAGGAATATGTAGAAGTATCACATCAAAAATACAATTTTCAGAAAATTATACTCACTGTCACAATTCCTTTGTAAGATCCGAATTCTATCCTTTCTTCGAATATGAACACCAATAAAATTTAATTTGCTGACTGTTGGATAATGTCTACTATGAATGACTGTCTTGATGTAATTAATATCATTTATGACACTGGAAACATATTAATTTGTAAAGGCTTGTATAGCCCAGTATTTGCATTTGAATATGTATGACATACTGTTCCTTGAATTGAAGATGAACTTGTTTAATCTCATCCAAATAAGGAAAAACCTCCTTTGCCCACATCTTTGGCTTTCCTGCTCCAACACGTACAAAAGGACTTTCAGGATTGAATGCTAATAAAGTATAAATAAAAGGAACAAACCCTACAGCTGGTAATTACAAAATACCCTTGGCAATCTCCCATCGCTTGGGACCGGCATTACACCAATGCTTCTCTGTCCAATTTTTTTCTTGAACAACCATTTCTAAGCACTTGCTGGGTACAACTGGTATTGGAGGTCCTTTGAAAACCATGCTCAGAGTGTCATGCATGTACTGAAATTATTAATGTATGTTTTATTACTCCAGAACTTTTTGTAACATATCAATTATACTTGATCAATAACAGCTGGGTAACCAAGGCAATGTTGTGCTGCTATTAAAGTTGTGTATCGGTGAATCTAAAACAGGACACTGAGTTTGCAGCTTTGCCATTTAAAGTACATGTATATATTATACAAAACTTCCAAAGCGCCCTCCACGTTCCATAGTTACCAAGTTTCCAAATGGATAACAAACATCTGACTCATTTGGCATAAGGCCATAATCCAGAGGACTAAGTAGGATTTCATTGTAATTTATATGGACATTATGGTGTCATTAATTATCAGTTCCCTTACGTTAATATTTTATTGGTATTACTAGCTTTGAAGAACCCATTGAATGTTGAATGTTTCTGAATGACCCAAACAAGAAATTGAGTTGGAGTTGCAATATTTTATTTTTACATTCCTGTTCTTACACGATAGGGGGGTCCACTCTCTTGCAATAATGGGGCCCAAATAGTGACATGATCAGTTTTATAATCCAATATTACGAATGAGAACAAACACAAAGCAGCTACACATAAAGCTACTTTTACAGGGTTATGCATCACTAGAAAGCATCAAGTGACGGTGAGTTTTTTTCGTTTTTGTTGTGACACAATGCATTGATTGTCGGAAATGATCTGAAGTAATACTACTATTACTTAGATTCATAATTGTGTGCAATGGAGCAATGCATATTTGAACACTTGTGTGTGTTTTGAATCCTCCGGCGCACATAAGGTTTGGGTTACACCAAGTCTGCTTTTTTACAGAATGTTTGGGTCATAGATAAGATTTTGGATATGTCTACTTTTTATGTTTCCACTGCGTCGGTATAGCAGTGCAATATATGTTAGTACTTAATTAAAAATAAAGCCGGGAAAGATTCGCGTGTTTAGTTTGACCTATAATGGGGAATTATACATAGATAGGCGTCGCTCAACCAGGTCAGGCTATACATTTTGATGCTTTTTATTACAAAAAGTCATTTTCCTCCTCCATGTGTCAGCTAACAGTAGGTTGCATGGTTTTATCTCTAACATGAAAGTTCCGCAATTTTAACGCCTTGTTTACAGGAGAGAAAATATAGACAATGAAGCGCTTACTGCCCTGCGAAAACTAACTTAGTTCCTTTTTTACCGCGTAGGCAAATCGCTTAAGTACAACACGCTTCTCTCGTCTATATTTTCTCTCTTTGCAGCTTCCCTGCTCAGCTATTTTATGAACTCAGTTTACTCAGTCATGAATTCTGTCCTAGACTCAGGCTGATCCATACAGCACGAACTCAGACTGAGCTTTTGACAGTAAAATTATACTGACTGTCTTGTAAGGTTTAACGAATTAAGTATGTTTGCCTTCAGTTAGACAGCATTTCTTTCCATCTATTTGTATTATTCCCCATCATAGACTCGGCCACACTGTATTACACACCCCAGTCTGATTCAACACTATATTTAATTATTTTCCTCATGGACTGGCAGATTGAACCACTGAGTCATTTTGTAGAGTGGACTCTCTGGATCTCCAATAGTCCAATATATATATAATTCATTCAAATGCTTTGCTTAGGCCGCTTCCAGACTGGTCAGTTTGCAAAAACTGCCGTCCTTTTTTACATGTCTGCCGTCCTTTTTGCATTTCTATCGGCAGTTTTTCTATATCTGCCAGCATTTGTTCTTTCCTCCCAGCCAGCAAGGCATGCTGAGTGGAGAAGGAAATGCAAAAAAGTGTGCACAAAAACGCCAGTCTGGGAGCGGCCTTAAACAAATAAAATTTACATTGCGTGCAAAATTGCATCTGGAATAAGATGATGCTAGGCATTAAATCTTGAAGCAATAAAAGAAAGTAAAATAATGTTTACCTGCAATAATTGACGACCACGTTCCATATGTTCCAACTGTTACTATGTTGGCGTCTGTATTAGCAAGAAATGAAAAGTCAAAATACTCGGGCTCCAACCAGGAAACAGTTTCAAACTATAAATAATAAGCATGCTCAATATTGGCAAATAATTCAATACATTTCTTACATGTTCCTTATACAAGTCGTCCAAAAGAAAGATATTCCTCTGAAATTGTGTCATATCTGCTGATGTTGCATTTTGTGAAGTTAGAGTAGCTCTGACAAATTCAGGATCATTACTGGCAACAACAAAAGCTGTCTGTAAATAAAAGAGTAATACTTATATAAGTGTTAATTCTGATTGACATTAAAACCTTTTCCAGGGAAAATCCGGCTCTTTCAACTATGGCATCAAAAGCTTTGGAAAACCAAGCTGCATCCAGGTCAATAAATTCTAGAAACAAGTCAAAGATAGTTATAAACACTAGTATAGTGTAATCCAATAATACGTGATATGGATTGCATTGGAATTAATTATATTAGGTTCACTATAAGCAATTTTATACTAACCATCACATTTTCTCTTGAAATTATTGATTTTATCCTTCCTTCGAATATGAACACCAACAACATTTAATTTGCTACTTGCTTCAAAATGGCAAAATTTGATAGATTGCTTGATGTAATTAATATCATGCATGAGCCTGAAGAAAACATTAATAAGTGTATATGAAAGTATATCAATATGTCATACTTATCACGGAATTGGAAATGAACTTGTTTAAGTTCATCCAAGTAGGGCAGAATCTCAAATGGCTTCATATTTGGGCTTCCAGCGGCTACACGTACAAAGGGACTTCCAGGATTGAACTCTAATAATGCAAAATATTACAACTCTAGCAAAGTAGCTGGCAGTTACTAAATACCCTTGGCAATTTCCCACCGCTTGGATCCAGCCTTACACCAATGCAAATGTGTCCAATTTTTATCTTGTGTAACCATTTTTAAGCACTCACTGGGAACAACTGGCATGGGAAGTCCTTTGAAGACCAGACTCAGTTCATCATGAACCATCTACAATGACAATTTTTTCAACATGTTGCAACTTTTATGGAGTACAAGATGTACTTGATCAACAAGAGCAGGGTATCCCAGGCATTTTTGTGCTGCTACTAAAGTTGCATAGCGATATACCTAAAACAGGATAGTTAAGATATCTTGCAATATCATTATTTTAAGAATATGTTTACCAAATTTCCAAAGCGTCCATCATGTCCCATAGTTACCAGGTTTCCAAATGGAAAACAAATATCTGACTTATTTGGCATTGGACCATAATCCAGAGGGCTAAAAAAATAGGGCATGCATTGAATAAACAAGAATCTTTAAGTATCAAGTTCTCTTACGTAATTATTTTATTGACAGTACTAATATTGAAGTACCCATTGAATGTTGAATGGGCCTGAATGACCAGAGGAAAGATTTTATTTGTAGTAACATTACTGCATGTATAAATGACACATTATTGATCTTACAGTAGAAATTGATCCACTTCCTTGCAACAATCCTCCTGCACCTGAGTCATGATTATTGAGACGATCACTTTTATGGCCAAATATTACGAATGAGAACACAATATGTAATGTAACAGCATAAACACCAAATAGCCAAACCTTTGCTGCAAGTTTCTGCATCACATGAATTAAACTTCAGCTGATTTGTGGCACATGACATTGTGAACACAACTTTTATCAATTAAGCTTTGTAAGCATGTTTTTTTATACAAATGCGGTATATTGTGTTAATGGTATTTGCCTCACCAATTAATTTATTCTGCTTAATTTAGGACAGAACTGTTACTTTTATACTACCTTAGAGAATAAAAGTCATCTTCATAATATTTATTCATCATACATATAGTGTAAACCGTATTCGTAAGCAGTACTTCATACAATGATGTGCACTTGCACGAGCACAATGCAATGCAAGTATTGATGAAACTCCAATTGCAGTTTGAGTATACAAAAGCATATAAATGTGTTTTAAATGTCCATACACAATTACATTACCTGTCGAAGCTACAATAAACCTTTATCTATAATCAACATTTAAATATAATTTCCCTGGATTTTTTATATGATTCTATACCAGTGGCACTTTAAATGACAAGCAAATAATCTAAAACAATGAGATAATAACCATTAGAACTTTTTCCTTTTTGAATCGAAATATATTCTGCATAAAATACATTAACAAGCACATATTGCTAGATAATTTAATTTAGAACATCAATAGAAGCCATTAGCTGTTCTTTCCATTAATTGACAATATAATTTATTACAATATAGAAATACACACCTGTAAATTTATTGAACAAACAAAATTTTAGCAGATTTTGTATCTAATTTCATCACACATTTTGTTTTATATTTCATTAAAAGGGTAATATTTATAAGTTAGACTTTTTCTGAAGGAATTTATGTCTGTTTTTGCGTATTTTATATAATATATGAGTATGTTTTCACGGGTGATAAAAAGTAAATAATGTCAAATGCAGTGACAAGTAAGTATTGAGTATTTAACAGAAAAAAACACTAATTCTTAGTAAAATACATAGATGTATGTATAATGGTACAGATTACAGAATAAGTTACAAATAAGATATATTTTTAAGCATCCGCAATGGCTTCAATGCACTCTCAGACTTGCATTCGTAAAATAAAGGCTATAGTAAAACGTTTTCTCTTACTAAGTACTCTAAAAATTGCATATTGCAAATCATTGACATAATATTTCATTACTTAGTAAACATAAAACGATTTTGACATCCTGACAGATGTTTTGTATGTAACAAAAAAGAATGGCACATCTAGATCTATTTAACGGAATAAATATTTGACCATAAAACTACTCTATATGTGTATTACGTATATGACACGGTGTTACCTAATAACACTAGATATAGGCTTGTGAGTTTGCTTACACTGACATAAGCATTAAATTCTGCCTCTTGGTACGTCACTTTTGACCTTACTGTGAAACTGTTTGCTGTAAGTAGGCTGTACCTTTGAATTGAACCAAAATTGTACTTCGTAACCCAAGATCCTTTTCACCATATTTCACATTTTTCCTTCGGATTCATCGTTGACCCCTTTGGACAACTGTAAGCCGTGGCGAACTCCTCCGAGTTGGACAGGGTGCCCATGACGCGGAACTTTGGTGGTGAGTGGACATCTTCCTTGTACTGAACGTGTTTTGACTCGATTGTGGAGCGGGAGCACCAAACCTGGAAGGAAAGAGACGAGAGTATGTAATTTTACGATGAAATGGAAAGCGGATTTGCTTGTCTGGTTAGACGTTTTTAGAGATAGTGGATCATGGTTATCATAAAATGTTGAACACAAGAACACATGAACATGGACCAAATATGGGGGCTCCTCAAATTTTTCAGAACAACAAAGGGTCCCTAAAATTTTACGAAATTCTTCATTACTACGAGTATATGAATCTAACTTCAGCTGCTGATAGAGGAGACAACACATTTAGTTCGAATCTGGTGGTACTATAAGCTAACTCTCTTGATATACTCAAGTACTCCTCTAATAGAGAAGTACTTGATATACTATAAGCTACCTTATGACCACAAACACTTCCAAACAATCTCACCTGCGCGAATGACAAGAAATACAGTTGGTTATGTGTTAGGTTGACGCCTGGTAGAGGCGGCTCCTCCACAATTTGATTCTCCCGGAGGTATTCCTTGTACGCGTAGTAGGCAGCCTTGAGGCCGCCGTTGTCGGCAATGTTCTCGCCTGTAACAATTATGAGCTTAATAAATAGTGTGAATAACGATCCACTAATGCAAATTTAATCCTTTAAATGCTTTAATTTCTTACTCGAAGAATTACATAAGGTAAGTTTAATGTAGATCCTTACTATTAATGAGTGCAGCACAAGTTCTGAAACATACCCAATGTCTGATTTCCCGACACCGTCTCATTCCCTTCATGGAACTCTGAGTATTCATTCCGGAAGCAATCGGATTTGGCCGTGAACTCATCCTTGGTTTTGTCCTGCCACCAGTTGCGCATGTTGCCAGAACTGTCATAGTCGGAGCCCTGAAAAAGTGGTTTATATCACACCATCAACAGGAACAGAAACACTTGAATAACCTAATATACCATTATGTATGTCTTTAGAACCATGGTACAAATAACAGTATGATACCTAAATGTTACTCATATGACATGACCAGTAATGTCCCCAATGAGGAACAATATATAACATTAAAAATAGTTACTTTTTTTTAATTCCCGGATTGCCCCTGGCCTAATCCCCGCTACTGTTAGTTCGCGGGTTTCGGTTTATTCCAAGGT
>LR141389.1:0-12791 GCA_900659605.1 Tisbe holothuriae | reverse complement strand
GGAGTAAAATTGTCACCTCATCACTCATGTCAACACAACTTTTACTGTTCAGAACACCACCAGAGGAACAGAGAGAGAGAGAGAGAGAGAGAGAGAGAAGGACAAAAAGAGGAAACTTGCCTTTGAAGATGGGTATATAACTGTTTATGATATGCACTGTAAGATTAACAGTGCATGTAACACAAAATGTTTGTCTTTAGTACTATCGATTTCAAAGTTATCGTACATATATGAGCTTACAAATCTGAATACCTATATCTACCGCTTTTTTATGTATGCAAAGTGTATCCAATAACTTCAAACAACAACCTCTATATTCATATGCTACAACCTTGTATTAGCTCTATCAATGCATCACACCTCCATTTTATATGCACAAAAGGCGTCAAATTTGTCGCCCCCTCCATTTCAAGGTTACTTTTGTTCCTTCTGCATCAAACAGTCTCTACAACATCAAAGGCACCCAAAAAATGCTTTTATACAAATTAATGCCCTTTTTCCGACTTCTTGTATCCGTCAGGGCTCCTGATGGAGTGGAATACAGGGACAAAATGACGTCCAAGGGTAATGCGAATGCAGTCTTATGTATAAAGCACGTTTGCAAATGCGTTGGAAAGGTTTCAAGCCATCCATCATTTGACAAAAGCGTGAAAGAAAGCGATTGTGCATTTGCTCGTTTCTTTCGCACTTTTAGCGATGCAATATTACACTATTTTTCCGGTATAAGTGTCCATGATTCGCCTCCGGAAACTATAAAAAGTGCAGACAAAATGCATCGAGTATAAAATATAATAAGCTCCTAATAATAATTATACCCATCCAAAGTCTCTAAAACCTTTTAAAAGCCACTAAAACCTTTTCCCTCCTTCAGAAGTTATGCTTCTTAATGAAGCCAGTTTTCCTTCAGATGCCCAAAGATTGGCGCACAGACCGATTTCTAGGCAAGAAATGAGTTATCTCCTATTGGAAGATGGTATTGTGGGTTTAGAGGCGGCATTTTCGTCTCCTTTTGTAGCATGAAAAGAGGGTTTTAAATGTCTCCAAAATGCATATCAGGGGGAGAAACTGTAGGGGGGCCCTTAGCAAGAGACAAAGAACGCAAAGGCCTCTCTGCTCTTGGACGGTTCTTTGGCAAAGAAAAGTTGTCATTCTGACTCAGTTCTCAGGGCGGAGCACGCGAGTTCTGACAATTATCATCATATGATTTGGAGCGTGGGATGGTTTTTTATAGTAGGTCAATTTTAATGAGAAATATTCATTTTATAAGTTTAACCATTAATACAAACAAATATCTATTTGTTTTTCCTTCTAAGATTAAAGAAGGACAATTTTTCTTAATTAATTAAAAGTCAGTAATGCATTAAATTGGTCTAAATACTTTAATATACAAGTTTTTTGCATGATCATAGTTAAAACAATGTAATGGTTATTTCCATAAAACCATTTAATCTACCCAGTTTATGATGATTAATCCAATGTTAAATATGACTCACAAAGCTATTATTCATGGATCCAGTTTTAAACAAGTAAAAGTGGTGGCGTGACAATAATTGCCACCTCCTCTGAGATTATTCTAACGTCCAAACAAAACACATCCCGCCGAGATTCGTTTCTCTTACGGGATGCGTCGCATACCAGTCGTTGATGAGTGCATGCATTTCTCGAATTAATGAAAGTGTGGATTTAGGGAGTTTTAGTTTTTAGTGCGGGACAAGAAATGCAACTAGTATGCAACTGTTATGCGACGCTGACGTTAGCGTCTATCTGAAACGAATCTCGGCGGGATAAAGCCAGTCAACCATTGGGAAAACATTATTACAGGCATTCAATTAATGTGTCACTTTTTCTCGTGTTCTTCTGAAAATGGAACAAAAACAAGTGTGTTGCCAATAATGTAAATAAATGAATGCAGTTTTTATTCCACTAATAAAACTAGTGCATGCGGTTTTCATTGCGGAATTCATTGGAAATTGAGCGATTTATTGCAACAACTGGTCATAAACAGTGCAAGCTTGAGTTAATTCCAATAAAAAGAGCGGTTGTAGAAGTTATATAGTGGGAAATATACGCCCCAATATATTGCAATTAACCCCTATTTTCGGCTATAGAGAATTAAACACGTTTCCTTTGTGTCAGCCGTTATTATTAATGTCATAGCTTTTCCCACTGAGGCGCCAAAACGATCGGCAGGTGCTTTTTTGGACAAAAAACTAAACGCTCGAATTATGAAAGTATTGAAGTGTGAGCGAGAAGTTTTGCTAGAGTTTCTAAGCTGGATTTTGTCTTATGGCTTCTTTTTAATCAATACAGAGACATTAACTGTGGAATATTTCAAATAAGTTATGGAAAGTTTCAATATGCCATGATATTTAGAGTGGTAAAACAAATTTATTTGATTTGAAGTGTCAATAGATATCTGAAAACATTTTACAAACTTTAATTCTCTTTGTTTGAAAAGTAAAGAATATAGTGACATTTAATTTAAATTACACAAGTCATAATTCTGACAAATTATATTCTCAATATGACATTTCATACGTGACATTTTTAAACATTTCTTTTTTTGGCCATAAGAAAACAATATTAGTAAGAGTAGATATTCAATATTTTCATATATTGCAAATTTACTACAATATATGTAGTTTACATTTCTAAGAGTATATGCTCACTTTAATAAGTCTTACACAAATTTGTTCCAATAGTGTAGATCTTGTATAAAGCCCAATCTTACTAAACCATACAATAACATAAAAATTATATTGCAAGATATTTGAACCAAAATTTCATAACCTTTACAAAATTACTTTCAATATTACTTGCAGTTCAACTACAATATTGCATCTCATATAATCTTATAAAAAGCCCAAACTCACTGAACCATACCAGCGGCTGTACATCAGAGCAGCAGCGCTTGCCAAAAGAACCCCTCAGCCTCCACACACACACACACATACACGAGCGCTTGCTGCTGCTGCTACTCCAGGCATATGATGATGATACTACATGCGCTTTAGACTGTATTTCGGGACCGACTGAGGGAACCGAAGCCGCGCGCGCAGCTGAGCAGAGAGATCCGCTCTTCACACTTTAGTTGTTCTGAGAGATCCGAGTCGGAAAGGGGAAAACGCCGCTCGTGTGAAGTTTGAAAAAACAAGTTTAGATGGATCATATCTGAAGATTGTGTATATGATTATAACTTAAACGTTGAATGTGTACAGTTGAAGATATGTTACATTCTGTGCAGTGACTTTACATTACCCGTGCATAAATGTGTTCAAACAGTTCTTGTAATGTGCTCTACAAAGAAGAAACTCTTCTCGTGAAACAGTTTTAATACTTTGTGTGTGTGTTATCTCATCACAAATTCCACAATGGATGTTTTAAAAATGGCCTCAATGGCCAAAGTGATCTTGTTACTCTTGTCATGCGGCATTCTACAAATACAAGGTAAGTTTTATGCAGTGTGAAAGTTTGATTTGAATTTAATGACTTTTGTGGGACTGAGATTGAAAAAAATGGCTTAATTAAGTGATGAAAAGGAAAGAGAAGAGAAAATATAGCTTCATTTTTGGCAGCTTCTGCAAGCAGTGAAGGAGAGAAAAGAGATTTTGATGAGGGGAAGAGAAAATTAGTTTTTCCCACATATATTTTCTGGGACCAACGCCTTTGCTTCATTATGGAAAATGTATCACTTCCAGTATGCTAAGTATTTGATATTATAAACTGTATATAGCACTTAAATAATACTATAAAATTATCTTTACCTCATACTACAGAACAAAGAACCAAAATCTTCTTCATAAGGCCTTTAAATGTCATTATTATCTGTCAGTAGCAGCTGTCATAGTTTCTCTTCTTCTTCCATTTTAATCCCCACTTGAGATCAGCTTCAATTCATCTTCAAAAGAGAAAAGCATTGATTAAATTGCCATTTTCACATATTTCCTAAAAGAACTCTCTTAGCAGCAGTAGCTTTCTTATCTCCATGTTGGAACAAAGACTTCCTATTTTTGTGTATATTCGCATACAAAACGGTAAACAGTCCCATATACTCCCATTTATAACCCCTTTTCCCATGGACAGTTCCACACACACACATTCTGTCGTACAACTGACCTCCCGTCGGGTTAAAACAGGTTTTCACCGAACTTTATTATTATACTTTTCTTCCTTCAAAGCGGTGCGTTGTTCAACCTTTTTTTAACTCTGCAAAAGAAATCCCGCGGTGAACTGAACTCTACTTGGTCCACGACACAAAATAAGGTTAAATTGGGTATTTTGGGCATTCGCTATGGTGCTTTGAGCATGAATGAGTGTCGTAGCGTAGAAATTTGCATGAATAACTGAGGTTATAACTAGTGTTATGTTATTCATTCCTACTCTTTTTAAAGTAAATCTTCTCTAGTTTCCCTTATTTTTGAACAATCGCCTGAAGGTTCCTTTTTTTCTACACGACTGGTCAAATTCATGTCAGCAAAGTAACCCAAAATTGTGCAAAATTATAACAAATTGACCGCAGTAAATCAATCACCAAAACTACAGACTGAATCTCATTAATTCTTTGTGTAGAACTCCAATAACTGAAGGAACTTTTTCCCGTTAGAATTTTTAAAGCCTTTTTTGTCCCGCTCTTAAAAGACGTTAAAACAAACCATCGACCCAGTTTTTCAACGTTATATTCTGTGCATTTTCTCCACTTTTTTTAGCCCCACCTACCCTTCAAAAATGAGTGTGATTAGCAAGCATATTAACCTGAATATGTCTATGAAGCATGTTTACCCCTTGCATGGTTATGTCATATCATATTTAAGACATTATGTCTAAAAAATGGAAGCTTCATGCAATGTTTTGGCATAAAATGGGGTGTTTTGCAAGGGAAAGGCTGTCTTATAATCCTGACGTGAGTACACGTGCCCTGATGTCCAAAGAAATGTTGTTGCATTGCATGACTAAATCATGTTAAGATGCATTATCTTTAGCCAGTAATGTTGCCCTAAAATTAGCCCACCCAAGGAAATTATGAAAAACATGCATTTTTGCGCATGGAATTCTCATTAAAACGGATTTCAACTGCCCCATGTTTGATAATGACAATTACAACCTTGTAGCTGTCACTATGTGAATATTTGCATATATTACAAAACTCCGCCCAAAAATGAACATAAAATGTGAAAAATATCCAACTTAATCGTCTCCAGTCACGTTTTTGCCTTGACGACATTAAAACTCTGCATATTAAAACCATTTCCAATCTACTGTGCTAAACAAAAGTATTAAAACGTACAATACACCTTACTTATGCAACTTATAAAGTAAATAATTATGTGTCTACTTTTTATACTGCAGCATGATTAACAATGTCAAGTAGTTAACTGTAACTTTAATTCTGCACTGTGTTCTCTTGCTTTAATTCTGCACAGTGGTCTCTTTAAACCCACATCTCGACCATATTTAGCCATCGTTGATCATCAAATGTCATCACCACGAGAGAGTGAAAGTCGATTTCGGTGTCACACAAGATGAATGCTAAGAAGAAAAAGTTGATGTAATCATATGCACGTTTTTAGACCTACAGTCGGTCAGATTGGGAATAGGGTTGCCATATTATTTAAACTTTAGAAGCCAAAGGGCGCAAAGTTGGGCCAAATTAAGCCAAAATGAGTGTAAAGTGATCATATTTGGCTCTAAGGTAGGTCAAATGATAGAGCAAAATGACCAGATTTGGCTCCAAAATTGGGTAAAATGGCAATCCTAGGGTCAGATTGAGGATATAGATTGACGCAATATATGTTATCGGCAGACACGCTTTTTCCCGTCCGAAAGTGCACCCCAGCAGGTCTGGCCAATAGAAGAAGGACTTCCAGTTTTTACGACTGGAGAGAGAGACGGAAAAAATCTGGTATTAGATCTATTCTTCATTTTGCATTTTTTGTGACCATTATATATCATTCTATAAAAGAATAGAGAAAGAAGAAGAACTCTCATGGAATATATAGACTTGCGGTTCTGACCGGTCTTGGATAGCCAAATATGTTCTAAAATTAGGTAAATATGTTCATCTATTTACATTGTAACAATCATGTATGTGTGTATTCTATTAAGAATATATAACTTCACTTATTCCTTGATGTTTGGCCGGTGACTGACACAAAAGTTTGGTTGGGTATTCCCAGCAGGACATGAGAATAATCGTAAGACGTAAAGTAGGAATCCAGGTTTTCTTTCTTTCTTCTCTTTCTTTGTCCGACTGTCAGTCAAAAAAGAAAATGAGAAATGCAGATGAGAAGGAGAAATGTCTTTATCTGGAATGATCGTGATACATCCCACAGATATTATACCTATTTAAAAGCTCAACAACACAAATGACATATGTTTAATTGCCAAAGTTAATGTTCGGATCAGATGGCGGCTTTTATTCTTCTCCAAATGTCTTTTATTGTGCTTTTATTACACATACTTCAGCACTTTTATCTCTTAAAATTGTCCATTTTTGAGCTCTCACCGTTTCATCATTGAGGGCAAAAAATGAAGCAGCTCCTGCCGTCCATAGATATAATCTAGATAAGATATGCTCTATTCCTGTGGACAGTGGTGAAATTTAACCCGGATTTATTGGCCCATGCAATAAGTGCTTTAGACAAGAAGTCCTGCTTTTAACTCTAACTGTGCGTCGTAGTCCACTAATAAACTGAGTGAGTGCGCCTGCAGGCTACTACTCTGTATATGCGACTATAACTCTCGAAAATATTTTTCAAGATGTGCCGTTCTCTCTCTCTCTCTCTCTCTCTCTCCAATGACCACTGTATTAGAGGACGCGGATCTTCTTTGACTGATTTTGAAAAATTGTTCACAGCCATTTTATGTTAAAATACCACTAATAAAAGTTTTTCTACGTCTCACATAGAGCAAGAAACGTTTAATCAAAGTTCGTGTCACATGTCTCATATCTGCAGTGCATTTCGTCAAAGTTTACTTCAGTGACTGAAGTAAAATTTCAATTTCTGGGACGCATAACGTCTTTCGCGTATTTTTGATCTAATCAAAAAACCTCTGAAGCAAAACACATGGCAAATGAAGAGCCTTTAAAAAGTTGTTAAATGAGTTTTAATGCATCTCTTACGGTTAGGGAGTGATACCTTAAGTACTGTATGTAGTACTTCAGTACTAGACATCTCATTTCTGGGACGCATAGCGTCTGTCGCGCGAGAAAAAGGAGAGAAGATCCGCGTCCTCTTAATACAGTGGTCATTGGATAATTTGATCTTGTTCATTAATCCAGAGTGCCTCCTTTCAGGAATCGTAACTCGATTGTGTGTGAGCTTATTACGCTCCACGAGGGATCCCTCTTCTGCCGCCTCAATCTCCCTTCGACAGACAAGGACCTCCGCGCACTCAAGCAGAAGGTCGAGCAAGCTCAAGTTGAGCATGGTTGGCCGGGACCGCCACCCAACAGGATAACCCTGCAGACAAGCGTGAAGAAGCCGGTGTGGGAGGATTATGAGGCAGGTGTTATTTTAGAAAAATACGGCCAAAGAGATGGACAAGGAAGTGTAGAAACTTTTTAAAAGTAAATTGGGGAAAAAGCAGTTCATACAAACCTTGGTAGAACTAGAAGGGATTGTACTAGTTTGATGGTGGTTGAGACGCAACGTTGAGCTTTAGAACGTTGTTCTCTTTTAAGCCGTTGACAAAGGGCCGTTGATTAAAGACATTGTTGAGAAAAAAAAGTCCAGCTACGTCCAATAAGCAGTTCCAAAAGTAATTCAATTTTTTTTAATTCAACCCCTTTTATGTTCAGAAAACCCTGTAATGACAGTCCACAAAAGACTTAATTTCTTTTAGTCATATGTGTTTATACTCGTGTACGAACTATATAAGTCTAATAGCTCAGTGCAGAGCGCTGTTACTTATGTAAATAAGTAATAGAGGTCAGGAGTTCGAGTCTTCTTTGGACCTAGTAAGTCGAGAGTATAAATATGAATGATCCTTTTGTACCATTGTTGGGCGTACCTGTATTTAACTATTAATATTCCTACGTACATTTACTTCTAGTTTAGTAGTGTTAGCGAATATTGCTACCCTTGACAAGGAGATGGACAATAAGGTGGTCTCAATCAATCTGCATGAAATATTCTCTCCTCCTTTTCCTTTTCTTCCTTAATTGGGAGGTAAGGGGAGTATGAGATGCCCGAAAAATGTCATGCAGTTGATCCAAATTTTGGCAACTTGGCGGTGTATCCAATTTAAGTAATGATATTATGCAGTTACATTACAATAATATTTAAATTAGATATTGTGCAACATTTATTGCTATTCATGAATCATGATGTCTGCATAGATATTGAACCCTATATTTTGAGCTTAAAATAAGCATTTGGGCGAACATATTCTAAATAGCAGCCCTCGGCTAAAGCTGGATCCGACTTGGAGGAAACCCGTTTCTTTCCGCAATTTTCTCGTTATTACATGCAGATGAGAAAAAAGCTCGATTGGAAAGGGGTTGAGAACAGTTTGGTTGTATTCTTGTAACAATTCAAGATGCGTCTTGATGCAAAGTTATGTATTAATTCCCTTATCACTAATCTAGATTGCAAACGTGTACACCACGCTGAAGGAGATCGTTCAGCGGCCCGACATTGACCAGCGCGACCACTACAACCAGCTGGTGGACACGGTGCGTGAGCGGTACGGCGAGTACAATAGAGTGAGGAGCAACCTTCCTCAGAAGCACAAGCTGAAGGAGAAGCTGCTGTCGGCTCTCCATAACCCGAAGTATGCTCACATTGATATGGATGAGGACATAATAATAAAATTTTAATGGTTAAAAGTAAAGTGTACGTCCACCAGAAAAGAAATAGAGCTCCTCAAAGAATAAATTGGGATATAATATGTAGCCATACCTGTTAAATATTTGCATTTATTATGCTTTGCTTGCCACTTGTATTATATGAGTTACTATCTTTTTCGAAGGTCTCTGAATATGCATTAATCTACAACTGTCGCCTTTCCTCGACCGTGAATATGCATTAAGCTACTACCGTCTCTCCTCAACCGTGCTTACTTCTCCCCCAAACAAGTTAAAAACGAGGGCGACCATCGATGTTTGTCAAGATACGCGTGTTTTATATTATCTAAACCGTATAAGGTAAATTTTACCCAAATAATTAGAATTTTTAATGTGTTAAGGTTATTCTTAGTTAATTACGATGAGCTGGCTACTGATGAGGAGGAAATGGCTTCATCTAACGATAGAGATGACTGCCTACCTGCTGCAGGCCTGCACGTCGCGCAGCCACGCTTATTTTCCAAGAGAGCCCAGCGTCTGGACGAGATTGAGGAGGATTTGCTCCTGGTTATGATATGCAGATTTCATTATAACAGTCAGTAACGGTAATCATTTCGTATCAAATTTATCAATATATTCATCACAAAAAGGCGAGCGTCCTATGTTACATTGACACCATGGCAGAATAAAAATAAATGGACACTTTGCTATTTATTGTCTGGTGCCTTCTAGATGTGATGTTCAGATGATTTCATCTGGCTCTCAGAATGCACTCTGAAGAGTGGAGCATGTCAAACACAGCCTGTGGCTTGTTCACGTTAATGTCAATTATTAGAATGGATTGCGCGTTTTAGTTATAAAATGAACTGCTTGATGTGTGCAAGTGTAAGATCAATCAGCAAAGCCAGAATACACACATTTAGTGTATTATAGTTTTCTCGAGCCAACCAGCAGCAGTCTGACACTCACCTAGCAAGTCGAGAAAACCTGTCATTAAATGGATGTCATTAAATGGATACACTTGTCACACTCCAATGAAACGGCGCCTTGATGTAAAACGTTTAGTTGGGCCATTTCTGTTCAGAAACCAAGGGTTTATTTTTTAAAGACTTCGGTTTTAATGAGATTTCCAGTGGGTTGCATCAACCTAAAAGAAATAGAGATTAAGAGTATTGAATATTAAGGAAGAATATCTTATTGACACGAACCTGCTACAGTGCTACTGTAGTCCCTCGAAGGCGAGGGCGCTCTTTGCCGACGGGCGAGCCATGGCGTCCGGGGAGATGAGCTTGCGGATGACGCTCTTGATCCCGTTGTACTCTGCGCCGTCTGCGGAGGAGGGGAAGTTGATGGGCTCTGAAATTGCCTCGGCGGAGTCCTCGTTGAACGGGAATGAGGAGAAGAGACTGAAAAGACGTAACATTAATTCGATTGTTATTGATGAATGATGATTATACGTATGGTAAATATTTAAATCCCATTATTCTTATGTGCGTTATTTTAAAGTATGTTTTTTTTACCTCCGGAACAACACGATGCCGACGCTGAACACGTCATCCTTCTCGGTGAAAGAGTTTCCAGCGATGAGACTTGGGCTTCTATAGAACGGAGTTCCTTGGGAAGGACCGTAATCGGAGATGACGTAGGCGCCTAGAAAAATTAACACCTCCTGCTCGACGACTAAACTATTTCTACGCAAGGGAACTCTATCAATGTTAAAGTGTAATAATAATTTATAACGAGTTCAGCAAACATAAAATAACCGTGCATATATAGAAATATATATAGGTCACACGGGAAAGTACTCTTCTTTAGAGAATATTGAAGCTCGAAGCCAGTGCAACAGATTTCAAGGTCAGCAGATCCCTAGTGGGACTCGAACCCACGATAACCACATCACAAAAAGTAATACTGGTTGCTTTGCCACTAAGCTATAGAGATTTAATATTGCAGAAGCCCCTACTTTCTGTGCACTTGCTAATCGGCTTAAAATGTTCCCAGTCCGATCCCGTATGACTTTTTAAAACTGAATTCCTTACCGTTCTCGTCCACGAGAATGTTGGAGTCCTTGAGGTCGCCGTGCACCAGCTGGGAGGAATGAAGCTTCTTGATCGTTCCCAGCAGCTTCTTGGCAAGTTCCTTCACTTCTGGAAGAAAGAATCGAAAAAAATGATGAGGTCTCCTGAAACTATGCTAAGATTAAAAGTGATTTTACCATTCACAGACATCGACCCCTCGACAAGCTTTTCGGAAAGTGATTTGGTGTACCTGAAAACAAGAAGTGCAGTTTATTCAGTATGCTAAATTTGCAATCGCATGAGTAACTCTATGAGAGGGAACGCGTGCCGCATTACTACAAGTAATGTACGTGCCTATTCCCACTCATAGGTGTAACTAGATTTAGGGTCACTTACCGCTTAATAATGAGCGCCAGGCGCTCCTCCTGGAGCATCACCGCGTCACGGAGGACCGCAACTCCGTCGGGAGCGAGCTGCATCGCCAAGGAGTGCCTCTCCAGCTCCTGCACCGCCGAGAGGACCAAGGGGACCACTTTGACGGCGACTGGCTCACCGGTGGCGTTGAGCGTCGCGCTCATCACCACCACTTCGGTGTCCTTGCGCTCGTAGAGGACGCGCTCATCCTCAGTCTCAAAGGTCACGATAGCCTTGAGAGGGATCGTGCGGATGGGGATTGTTTGCGGCGGACCTGCGGACATGTTGCCGTTGAAGCCGTCCTCGGGAGTCAATTCAAGCTCTGATGGAAAATTCCAGGCACTGTCAAGGATCTGTCAAATGTTTATTTATTTTGAATTAGTATATGTACGATATGTGCCCGTAGAAAGACTCAGGCTGAGCCTGCATAGAAAAAGGATATAAATTTATATCTTCCTTCTACGGAGCAGGCTCGGCTGAGCAACTTTTCAGCAGAGAAACACCTTTCAGGCGCCTCTAGTGGGGTAACAATGAACTAATGATTACTAATCTGATATTCACCGCTCCAGAGTTCAATGGATAACTAGGCTACTGCATACTGTAGACACTTTAAACTGCTCTGCCACAACTTATGTATGTACTAAATGCAACAAGAACAAGGTCCACAATCTTTATATGACCCTTTATATATTATTTTATTACATGAGTTAATGCATTTAGAATGATAATAAGGCCAATTACTTTGAAACAAATTTTTGCGTATAATGAACAGGGCATCTGTAATTAAGACCTAAAGTTCATCAATAATAGTAAAATTGATACCGCCAAAAATATGTGGTGCTCATTGCCATGTGCCACCAGAGAAACACTCTGGTGCCACTGCGGGCCGCCTCCAGGACGAGCGCGCGCGCTGCGCAGGCCTCCCACCTGAGAAAAGATATAATTTGTTACTCATAATTTCGAAAAAGTAACTAGTAAAAGTAACTTGCAACTTTAAATGCCTGTGATTGTTACTCAACTGCTAAAACTATCATGATCCAGCTGAATGTTTTATTAGGTGGAAGCTTTCAATTTTCTAAGGCAGCTTGACTTACCGCTAAAAATTCATTATGCATAAACTACGAAAGCTGCACTGAAATGGTTGTTCTATCTTAGAATGCACATTTACTTTGAACAATACAATAACACCGTCATGTCAAAGTGAGTGTGCTCATTATGAGCAAGCCCTGCGGATTGACTGCCAATATAAGAGTAACACTGTAGCATAAAGTTCATTAGGAAATGAAACATGAAGATTCACATTGAATAACTGCATGAAAGTGACCCTGCACTGTTGCAGCTTGCATTGATTGGGATCATTAGGGAAAGTTATAAGGAGGTTCACATTGATCATATAAACATTGAACATAAGATTAAGAGTAGCACTACACTGGCAAGAAAGACAATCAGCATACATGAACACGGACCAAAATCTTGATGGGGGAACCCAAAATTTGCCAAAAAACAGGAGGGGTCACCCTTTTTTGGGCCTACATTAGGGGTGCTTGTCGGAAATTTTTCTCTACATTAGGGGT
>LR141388.1:0-12798 GCA_900659605.1 Tisbe holothuriae | reverse complement strand
GGAAGCTCGTCCGTCCACGCGGTGTGGAACCTTTCGTAGGGGCTTATGACGGTCTTCAACGATTAAGTTAAATGATGCTGTCTTAAACAGCGCCCCCTTCCTACCTCGTCCTCACCTACTTGCTTATGGAGTATTTTTCGGTATATTGGATCTTGGTCTCCCCACCCAGCCTAGCTGGTGTGGCACCGGCTGATTCCTTAAGCCTCAGGAATGTTCCCAGTGGTTAGAGTAATCTTTGCTGCTTACCCCCTTCTGTTGCAATCTGAATTTTGCTCTGTCGTAGTCGTCAAAGTTTACTCTGAATAAACTTGCCGTGTTAACAGATTTTGCGGTTTCTTCTGGGTTTGAGTCTGTTTGGAAGACAGATTGGCCGACACATATGCGGCTCCCCTTTGGAAACGATTCGGTTCTCCCTGTATATCCTCGTTTTCTTCACTTGTTTAATCTCCTTGCCGGCCTTCGAACAAGGTTGCCCCACCTTTGGGTTGTTTATGCCAGACCTGGTTCCTGTGTTGCCGCGATGACGAATTCCTCCTCTCAAGGGTAGCTTGATGTCTGCGGGGTCCCAGCTGCATGAAGTTTTTACGAAGACACAGAGTAAAACGACTGCGCCATATTAATGAGTTCGATACGTCTGATACTATCAAGAGATAAGATGTAACTGATGCTCTAGGAGCTTGTATTTGGTAACAACGATTAGTGTACATATTGTTACAAACGTCGGTTCGTACCGACAAGATATCAATAATAATCTTAACTTATGCATCATCGACAATATGAGCATATTGACAACTCTTCTGTTCGTTTACAGTGTCAACGCAATATTAAAGACTTGTACAAATTTAATGACAGTTCTGCAAGGCAGTTCAGTAGACCTTCCTCCTTGGCATAAAATGATCGTATTTTTTTCTGCTGCCTCTTTTTGTAATTAAAACTAGAAATTTATTTAATATAATTTATTTATATTACTAGGAACTTCAATATACAAACTTTATTCAATGCACAAGACTTTTTCAGATACTTTAGTTTATAAATTTAATTTGTGCATTTAATCAGATTTCCTTTGATCATATTAGCCGCCACTCTACTTTTGCCGTGATCCATCTTGTATCCCAAAGTTTCCCAATTTTCATTATCAGGATTGTACCTAAATTTAGTCATTATATAAGAACAGTTTATGATCATATTATACAGTATTTGCCTGTTACCTTATGATCGTATCCAACATCTTCTTTTCCGTTGTCTCCCCTCCAACAATGAGAAAGGTCTTTTGATATGGAACTGAAGTACCATCCTATAATTAATGTTCTAAACTCCCTTTATGCATGTTTTAAGTTGTTCATACTCTCATTTTGGCAGGAAGGGAGTTTATTTGCCTCCAGTGTCCAGTTTCTAAATTATAGGCCTCTGCACTGTCCATAAACTTTCCTCCTTGAAAAATGTCATATTCAAACATGAGCATATCGGATGTTCCTCCAGCAACTGTGAAAACACATGCAAGACAAATTATACTTAATTTTAAATTAAAAGACTCCCAAACAGGTATTTTTCGCATTTCTGCCGTCATTATTTTCTGGGACTTAGTACATACCCCTTGCCTGTTCCCTTAACCAATATCATATCTAAGTAATACTGTAGAATTTAGTCCCTTTCAGTTGATATTCACTCAGGTCAAAGTCAAGCAAATTGATTTTAAATGTTCATCACATACCTGATCATATGACGGATATCTAATTTTAAAGTATATCTTTACCAATATACTCCCCTCCTTGTACAAACCCACACGCATGCCCCACCCTGTGCGTGTTCATATTTGAAATCTCCTCCACATCCAGTTGATCCATATTGGACATTTTCAATAAATGAGACTCGGTCGGAGAGTACTGGGTTATACGATACCCTCCCGATATGAGTGCATGCTCTGTGCTAATGAGAGCTACACAGTGGCCAAAGAGGGCTTTTTGCATTATGGTGATCTCTTCATCATGAATGTAAGTGTTCTCCAGGTCAGGAGCGCTGCATGCAAACTTATGTTAGTACTAGTATCATTTTGTATGCTCTAACATAAGTCGTAATTCATGTATGAGAACAGAATAATGCTTGGGTGCCGTTGTACATATAACAGTTTAACACTCACTTGTAATTATCAACATAGACCTCTTCCTCGCTTCTATAGCCTTCTAGGATGTTGAAACTGGTTTCTGATATCTGGAAACAATAAGAACACATATGGGCACTGTGGGCTTCCATTTCCAATATAAATGCCCTAGCCAATATTGCAGTTTCAATAAATTATACAATAGTTACCTGCACTGCTCTTGCAAGATACCTCTCAATACCTAAGTTATCTATAGACCAAGTCATAGTACCCCAATGAAATTTATGACATATTTTTGTCGGATTGGCCTGTCTATAAGGAGTAAGTTGATACTTTGTTTCAAAACCGCCACAGACAACTATAAGAGAATTATTTTTTTTTCTGGTACTAGGTAGTTAGTAATGTTTACATGTAGTATTAACTCCGTTTGCAGCCGCGCCACCCATTAACGTATTGGGCAGTCTAAGATCAGATCCAGTGCAAACTTCCGTTGCATGGGCTCCATTGAGATTTAAAATTGTAATATCATCAGTTGGAGTTAAATCCTCCAGCATTCCGCCAGCAATGAAAAGGTGGTTGTAATCTACTCAAAAAGGGACAAATATTGTATTAAACGCTACACATGCATCTGCAAGAGAGTTACCTTGGCATGTACCTCTGCTCTCTATTTCGCTCATTCCAGCATTTGGACAGTTCTTAAAATAATTTGTGGCATCTTAATAGTATCATTATTATGTTATGTGACTAACTTGAACTCCACCAGACTCTGCAGCACTGCAGTTTCTTGTCCTATGACCTTGCTCACTACCATCAATGGTGCATATGTTGCCAATCTGAGTCCAGGTAGACCAGGTTGACCAAACACCATCTAATACATAACATATCAGTCAATGGATTAGATCTCATATTAATGCAAGTAACCTTGAGGGCATGCAGATAGTAGACATTGCTCCTGCTCTGAATCAGCCCCCCATGTTGGGCATATTTGAATTCCCCCACTCCAAGGTGACGAACAATTTCTCTCTCTTCTCCTTTCGATATTAGTCGATTCTTCAGAACAAGTTAGAGAGCAACTGCTCCAGGGTTGCCACTCTTGCCAGTTACCATATGTTTGTTAAAATCGCAGGAATTAGTACTTACATTTAATATTTCACTTCAATGTAATACAGTTGCTCCACTAAATTACTTAATAAGAGCTGGATAATTCTTGCATTTTATTTCAAATAAAACTTCACAGGTAATGTTCATGACAAATGACATTATATTGTATAACACAGGTTTAGTTACCTATTCCCATTCTGCAAGTATCTCCATCACAAGGAGAAAGGAATCCCTGGCAACATTCCTTGGGCATGTTGTAGAAGATTGGATTCCCAGCTTGGCAATGAGTTTCATTAGATTGTGTGACATTTTGACAGCATAAGTGACCATTCTCAATAGGATACTGGAATTTCGGGCATCTTGGGGAGAGTTTACCTGCAGAAAGGTCAGTTTTAGTTCTGAAAAATTAAACCTGTTGAGTTAGCTACCACTTGGTCTATTGTAGCTTGCTCCCACGGTAGTCCCAAGTACATTAACATCCATCCGTCGGTTTGTTGAACCCAATGCAGTCCAGGGAATTATTAACATCACTATTATAGTGTGTAAGACCATGCTACTCTTGGTAGTTTTTGTGCCTCCAATGAAAACCTATTTAGTTTTCTCTAGTTAGTAATCAAGTATGCAAATAAAATACCCGAAAGCTGCTTCTTTTACTTTACGTTTCGTTTACTAATAATTAAAAATAGTTTGTGAATACTGAATATCAAATGATGAAACTGTACAAACAGAGTTACATACTAAAACACTTTATGCTATTCTACACTGAGAGTGGAAAAGAGGTTCATACTGTACTTTAATTGGTCCTTTGGCTAAAATTGTGCATATATTGCTTTTATTCGTATTAATTTCAACCTAATACCTTAAATCCTTCTTCTGAGAATAAAAGGGCATACAAAGGCATTATAAATTCTAAACACTGTTTATACTCATTCTTTTCTATTTCAAGCATTTTCTTAAATATATAAAATTACTTATTCAAATAACAAATGGCAACCTTGACAACTAAAGAATAATATCTAACATTATGAAGTTGTGACTATATAAACAAGGCCTGAAAATGCTCTCTTCGCCAAAATATGTGTCACCCAATTTCTTTTTATAACCCTGATCTGTCCTCCTGAGAAAAAAGTGCACACGGCAGAGAAGACAATTCTCACCTATGACATCACCCGGTAAAGAGAACTTTCTAAAGTGAGCTTGTAAAATCTTTAAGACGGTGACATTGAAATATGTCCGATGATTGAAATGATGTTAGCAAGGTGCATTTTGTATGGGTAGCTAATAGACGGATGGGTGCATTATGGGGACATTCTAGACTGGCATTTTGTCAGGTTTCATAACTAATAAAACATGGTTGCTGAGAAAATGTTAGAAAGAAGAGCAAAAAAGGAACAAGCATAAACCCAACTGGGTCAAAAGTACATTTGTTTAACTAATAAATCGTATTTATACAATTTAGTGTTTACTAACCAAATATTGAACAGGCAACCCGACTTTGCTTTACACATTGTCAAGGTTTTTATCCCATTCTATTCTTTGAAATCCTATAACAAATCAAGGCTGCAAAAAGTGTGTAGCCCAGGTATAACGTAGGATGATATCTTCTCATCTTTGCAGTCCATTTACAGCGACCTTATTCAAATTCAGGGTTACATTATTATATTACGTAACATATTTGAAAAAGTGTTAAATCTATTAAAAGTTGACTGACAAGCCTTATAAAACTTAAATATTAATGCATGAGTATAAAAGTGAAATGTAATGGTTAAAATGTAACAATCATCAACCCTAAAAAATCGCAAATATGTAAATCCATCACAGCACGACTCATTTTCCACGTCGATTTATTCTGCATAGTGCACATCAAAATTTCCCTTCAAAAATATACATTTTCACCTCTTTCTTCCAGATGTGTTTTCAAGGCGTTGTTCATTTTCTAACCCTATCAAATTTATTTTGAACCCGGTTTATGTCGGGTCGAGGGCTGAAAAAGTGGAGAAGAAGATTAAATGGAGAGGATTGCTCTGCATTGCTTTTTGTGTTCAGACACACCTAGGAAATAAATGTCAGTATTTACTATTTATTAAAACATAATTAAGTTTAACTTAAGGAATTACTTCATTGCGATACAATAATGAAGAATCGTCATTGATATTGTGAGGCTTAACCTAGCTTAGATAAACTTGCTTTAAGTGCATGAGCCTATACCATTTTATTGAACTGATGCTAATTGTTCTAAATTTCACATTTACAATAATTCTGTGCACCATGCAGAATAAAGTTGTACCAACAGACTGACATAAATTATCATTTTTTGGTTCATCATTCTTTCCAATAATGTCTTCTTCGTTTCTGTGTCCAGCTGTACTTTTTATTAGCCCCTATTTAGCATGTTATACTCTATCGTTTATTCTGTCCGACAGCAGATCACCGCAGAGAAAACAATTGTTAAAAAAGAGCTTCCGACTGGGCAGAGTTTCCTGTTATATTGCACAGCCATTTAAGATTCATCACAAGCCTGAAGTGATATAACTAGTTTATATCAAATTATATGATTAATAAGTAATTGAAAGAGGGTATTAACGACTCATTTATGCAATATAAGTGTCCACTGTCTGCAGTCTTATATTTTATCAGGTGAATTTATTCCCTCATTATTTCTCTCTTGTCGACAACAGCTCTTGTTCTTCCTTCCTCCTGCTACTTTTTCCCGTCACGCTAGCGTAGTTTTTCAATAGCATTCAACCTGGATCAATGGTGTATTTTTATTTGAAACAACAGTGTTGTCACCGAAAATGCAGTTTACCCTCGAGATTATTCCATATCGTTTTTTAAACATGAACAAGGTCATATTTTGTCTTTTTTTGACGACCGGCCAAAAAGATTGTTCAATCGGCCGCAGATACCTTGAACGCTTTCCAGAGCAATCTTTACATTATTAGGTCATATGCAAGGCGGGTATATTTAAAGGTTGCGCAGATCAGGAAATGTATGCTTCCGCATTATACCAGCAGCTGAACTACGTGATGACGTCACGAGGCCTACGTGCGACAAGTGAGCCAATCACAGGCCATTATACGTGAGACAAGTCACGTGACAGACCCGAGCCAATCAGAAGCAGTCAAGGGATAACACGTATCTTAGGACATTACATTCTAAAAATATGGTTACTTCAAGTTAAGTAATAAGTTGGCATCAAATTAAATTATTAAACTGATATTTATTTTATTTAATTATTTTAATACTGAAAGATATCTTTTAGACACAATAAACTGCATGAATTAAATTTTAGTCGAAACTTTAATTTGGGTCAGAAAGAAGAAATGTTTCGTCCCTGCAGAGAGTAACGGCAGAAGTAGATGAAAGGACAGAACAAAGCAGCTTATGATTGAAGTATTTTGTTTTACGTTGCAGTCCATTTTTATCAACTTGTCAATAAATGGAAGTATACAATCACTCTATGCTAGGAAGAAAAGTTACCAAGAAACCTAGCAATTACATACACAACTACAAATATTGTTAAAGGGCATGGCTGTTTTTTCATTCTCTCCTTAGTCTAGTTCTGCCAACCAAGGAAGAACTTGTCCCCTTCTAGCAGTTCTACTCCGCTTCACCTCTAGTTATACCATCTTGGTCATATGCATAAACAGCAACTGACGTTAATTAAAGCCCAATGATATTGTAGGCTTTTAAACCCCTTTTTACCTATGCATGGATTCGTATACACCAGACGAGGGGGGAGAAAAGAGAAGGGGAAGTTTTGCCTGTCTGGCCTGCTGCTGAGCTCACCTAAGCGCGCACATATGTTGAGACAGTCACAGAGTCATGCAAGGTGGAAAAGCGAGGGAGAGACAGAGAGACAGGAGAGAGAGAAAGAGAGACAGAGAGAGGGGAAGTTCTTCTTCTCCTGCTTTTCATGATTCAGTGCGTTGTGAGACTCCGTCCGTGCGATGATTAGTTTGTGAAAATATATCTTCAAAGTGCTTGTGTGCTGATTTTATTGTTATTATTGTTCGGTGCCTGTTGCAAATATATTGACGGTGTTTTACACGATGGTAAGCTGCTTTTATGACGCACGTTTAAGCCGTTTAGAAGAGGCTTTTTCCGTGGTTTTATGTGTTTTAAGGTTTCGGACCGGCTGACGGTAGTTTTTATAATGGATTTCGAATGGCAAGACGAATTAATTGCAGTTTAATTGAAGGGTTGATGATTTCTGAAATAGAAATTACGCTGATGTTTCGAAGACTTCTGTTAATGTGCTGCACAAATAGATTCGCTCTTTTCTGTTCATTTTTGGCGATGGTTGACGTAAAATTGGTCCTTACAAAACGTAGATTTCTCTTTTCTTTCTTCTTCGGGTTTTCAGTTCTCGTGCAAAGAGCGTAAAAGAGGGAGAGTACGAGAGGCGCTGAAAAGAAATGGTCGTAATTATACCGTAGTTTTTCTATGACGCATTAAATTATATACGCAAGTTTAATACATAAATGCAACAAAGAGAGCAAAATATAATATTACAACCTTTAGAGCATAAAAAGGTCTGAATGTTACATCCCGAGAGGCTACAAGGCGAGGGTGTTCCTTGGCGAGTATAATTTTTTAAAGGTGCTCATTGGCGAGATTAATAAAAGGCGAATTTAACATGAAATAATTAAGAATAAAATATAGTGGAGATCTGGAGATGTCTGAGATGAGACAGACTAACAACTAAAGAGCTTATTTAATTTGCCATAATAAATTATATTAATATTTTCTTAACATGTGTTTAACATCCAGGCATTAAAACATGACGATTGTCTCATGAACGTTTTCATGCTTAATTTAAGCTATAGAATAATAAAAATAATCATTCAGGGCTGCCAATTTCCAATTCCTGGAGCCATTTTTGCTAAAACGCAAGGGTCAGGATGAAACATATTTAGGCATCTCCCAGACAGGCATTAACTTACGTAGGAAATATTTCCGGAAATATTTCTCTTCTCAGCCAAGAAAGCGAGCGGAATTGTGAGTGTGTGAGCGGATTACAGCAAGTTTAAAATTCCGAGATGTCACCGCACAGTGACCCTCAAGAATTTCATCCTGCAATAATCATCTGTGGTGGAAATTATAATATCCAAATTGTACCTACCATAATTGAATGGCCTTTCATTTGGCCTCTTGTACTTGAAAAATGACTAATCACTGCTACAGATATCCGTGGACTAATCCACCCCTTGGGTGGTAGATTGTAGAATGATGTGTTCTCGTCCTTTTATTGAACAACAGAAAATGTAACCAGGGAAGGGCCCTACAGCTGTTAAGAGTTCGTCATAACTATACGAGACTCATAACTTAGTTCCTTTCCCACCACAATAATTTCAGTTGGTAGCTCACTAAAAACCTTATCTGGCTATAATTATTTTCTCTCATTGAACCAGCCCTGACAAATGATTACCAGTTTTTACCACTCGCCAATCACATAATTCGCCAATGAGCACCTTTTACCTTTTTTAAACTTTACTCGCCAAAAATTACTCGCCAAAAAGCACCTTCGCCAAAAAGCCTCTCGGAATGTAACATATAAACCCATAAAAATAGTGTAAAAGTCCAAGAAAATTAAATAACCTTAATATTTGGAATTACATTTTGCTATATGTCCATATTTTTCCAGAATGGCCTCATTTGACTTGAGCACCCCACCCAACGGCTGCATCACCCCTAAACCCCTAACCAACGGCCACCATCACGTGACCCTGCCCTTTGGCGGCACCATCATGAACGGGGTCAACGGCACCGAGCACACCACCATGGTCACCAAAGAGGAGACGAGAGCCATGATCATGGGGCTGAGCGGCTTCTCAAACAGGCTGGAGGCCGTGCTGCTCGCATTGCTCAGAGACTTTGACACATTGAAGGGTGAGGTGAGGACGGAGGCTTTGGAGCGGTCCAAGGAGGTGCAGGGGTTGAATGAGAGGCTGGACAGGGAGGTGGGAGACAGGGAGAGGGCTGACCAGGAGATTAAGGAGTTGCTCGGAGGGCAGGAGCGCAAGATGGCTGGGATATTGGACGATTTCAAAAAGGACACGGAGGTCAAGCTGTCCGATGCGGAGGCGCGGCAAAAGGAGGCTGAGGCCAAGCTCACGAATGAGTTTGACAGCCTCAAGAATGGTGTTGAGGATCGGGTCAAGGCGTCTGAGGATGAGCTGAGGAACCGGCTCAACGATGAGGCGGGAAAGCTCAGCGCTAAGATTGACGCGCTGGATGGCCGCGTCTCAGATGAGGTGTCCGGTATCAAGGCTGAGGCGGTGAATATTGAGAATGCGCTGGGGCAGCGGCTGGATGGAGAGCGGGATCTGAGGGAGAAGGGCGACAATGAGCTCAAGATGTTGCTGGAGGAGGAGAAGATGCTGAGGGCTCAGGATAATGAGATACTCAAGTTTAACCTGAAGGAGGGTGTGAAGGTAAGATGACTTCATTGAATGGCATAATTTTACAGAGGTGCATGCATGCTGGTAGAAATTAGATAATGCATTTAAGTGCTGAATGCTGTACTGTAATCATTATCAGAACTGATGCCATGATTGCAATGTAATGCATTGTTTCAAAAATGCAAGACACTTTTAAGACCATTTGTCAATGCAATGAATGTCTAATTTGTGGTAAAACCTCTAAAACATGTGTTGATTGTTGACCATTTCATGCATTTACGCTTCAAGGCGTCACATGACGACGTCCCAGTTTCAAGTTCACGCGGTCACTCCTTTAAAATTTTTCCGACTTTAATTTTCGATGCAAGCAAATTACGTGTCCTGAGAAAGGAAGAATGCATTTTCAAGACGAATCCCTCAGTGCTTTTATGCAAGAATGTAGTTCTGTTTATGCAGGAATGTGAAGAAACTCTGTTAGATATTAGGCCCGATTTGCCGATAAAAGGAATGCTTCTTCATATTTACGTTGTATTTACACTATAATACGGCTAGGCCTAGGAGGTCTAGAACTGGGCTCCATGATTATTTGAATCTTAAAATATTTTTCCTGCTCAGTGATAATTACCGGTATACAGTATGAATTAAAACTATTACTAAAGGGGACATAAAGTTTGAATAAACAATATTATGTCAATATATTCATAAGTCATTTTACTCTTCCCCCAGGAAATCTCCGACATGGCCGAGAAAGCGAAAGAAGACCTTGAGAAGAGCCTCGAAGAGGAGCGAGACGAGCGTTCCAAGCTGCACGACGATCTCATCGGGCGGGTGGACAAGGAGAAGAGGGAGCGGGCCAAGGAGGCCGCGGACATCATGAACAAGATGGAGGAGGGGCAGGAGAAACTGGCGCAGAAGCTCAATGAAGAGACTTCGGGGCTGAAAGAAGGTATTTAAGGTTACAATTTGTATTGCTTTAACAAAGTCTTTGAACTCCGTACTTATTTCATTCCAGCCATGGCCGCCACCAATAAGTCCACTACCGACCAATTCGCCCGCCTCCAGTCCGACTTTGACGCCCTCAACGACGCCACCAAGGAGCGCATCAAGGCAGCCAAGGACGACCTCGCCGCACGCATCGCTGACGAGACCGCGGAACGCTCGCGCGCCCAAGAGGAGTCCGCGCGCGCGCTCACCGACACCAAGGCAGACCTGACCGATCTCGTCAGCGCGGAGCAGGCCAAGATGACTGAGCTGGTCCAGGCTGAGGAGGAGAAGCGGTCCAAGGATGTCAAGGAGCTTGAAGACCGGATTGGGGACATCTTCAAGGGACTTTGTGAGAATGTCAAAGGAGAGCTGGACTCCAACAAGTCTGCTCTGGAAGGGCTCATTGCTAAGGAGACTGCTGATAGGGCGGTGTCAGAGGCTGAGCTGTTGGATAAGATCAATGCCAATGGCAAGGGGTTGGAGGATAGAGTGGACACGGAGCTGGCAAAGCAAGAGGCAAGAGCTGCTGAGCTGGCAAAGAAGCTTTCTGAGCAGGAGACTGCAGCTCATGAGGAAGTGATGAAGGTCAAGGATGAGCTGAAGAAGGAGAAGGATGAGAGGTCACTTGAGGCAAACTTGATCAATGACAATGTGGTAAATAAGATTGCTGCTTGCAATGCCCAGATCAAGGATTTGGAACATCTCCTTGGCCAGGAGAATGACAGGAGGAAGGCAGAAGCAGATGCGCTCAAGGACAAAATGGAGAAGGAGAAGCAAATGCTGCAAGAGTACATTGACAAGGACAGTACGGATCTCCGGGATCAGCTCAAGAGTGAGAGTGACAAACTGAAGGAACGCTTGGAAGCTGAGAACAAGGCCATGAAGGATAAGATGGAAAGGGAGAATGAAGAGAGAAAGAGAGAGGCTGAGGATCTCAAGAAGAAGATGGAAGAGGACTCCAAGGGAATGATTGCCAAGCTGGATGATGAGAGCAAGGTCCTCAGGGATCAGCTTGAAGCTCAAGGAACAAGTGTTTTAGATAGCCTTGCCAAGGAAAATGAGGCTAGGAAGCCTGAAGCTAAGGAGATTGTCGAGAAGCTTGATCGGGAGAAGGAAGAGATGAGGAAGAGCATGGAGCGTGGCTGTGGGGATCTGAAGGAGCAACTGGAGGCAGAGAAGTTGTCCATGAAGGAAAAGATGGAGGCCGAGGCTAAAGCATTGAAGGAGAAGATGGACAAGGAGAAGGAAGAGGTGAAGAGAGAGCAGGAGAGGTTGCAAGAGGATCTGGTCAAGGAGAAGAACTCATTGGCTGAGCGGTTGCAGAGGGAGAATGAGGCAATCCAGGCCAAGCTGAAACGGGATGAGGAGGAGAGGAACAAGAAGGAGGAGCAGATGAAGGCTGAGATGGAGAAGAGCAAAGAGGGATCCAGGAATGAACTCATTGAGCTCTTTGACAGGATGAAGAAAGAGCTGGATGCTTGCAAGAAGGACAATGAGGCTCTGGCAAAGATCATTGCTGATGAGAATGACAAGCGGAGGAAGGAGGCAGAGAATCTCAAGGAGAGAATGGAGAAGGAAAAGCAGGAGCTGAAGGACTACATTGAGCAGGACAGTCAGAATCTCCAGAATAAGATGAGCGCAGAGACGGATGACCGGTTGCGCAAGCTGGATGATGAGAATAGGATTGCCAGGCTCAAGATGGAGGAAGAGATTGCAAAGAGGAAGTCAGAGGCTGATGAGATGCAGAGAGCTCTGGAGAAGGAGAGGGAGGCATTGGCGGACAAGCTGGAGGCTGTCAATGCAGATCTCCAGCATAAGATTAGCACAGAGAGTGAGAACATTGCCGGAAAGCTTGTCAAGGACAGCTCAGAGCTGAGGAATGCCAATCTGCAGATGAAGGAGCGTCTTGAACGGGAGAAGGAGGAGTTGGAGAGGAAGCTTGCAGATGATGCCAGAGCCATACAGGAGAAACTCCAGGAAGAGGCTGCAAAAGCTGACCAGGAGAAGAGTGCTCTTGAACGGAAGCTAGCTGAAGAGCGAGCAGCCCTCTCACAACGGCTAAGTGAAGAGGCCGCAGCCAGGGAGCGGGAGCGTGACGCCATGGAGGACAAGCTGAACAAACAGGAGGCTGAGAAGAACGAGATCTTTCAATTATTCGAGCGGATGAAGGCTGAAAACGAAGCTCGGAAACGTGAGAACGAGGAGCTAAGA
>LR141387.1:0-12651 GCA_900659605.1 Tisbe holothuriae | reverse complement strand
TAACATCCTAAAACATCAATTCCTCCAAATTCACCATGTCATATAATTGTGTAGATATTGAATTTTGAAATTCCCTTTCTTGGGGCTCCCTCGGAATGTTTTAGAATAAATATGGCCACCAACCTCTATAAGAAAGTTACACTCCTTATTGGCATAATTACTCAGTAGTGGATGTTTTAATTCCGGCCTTCTAAGATATTTTCAGCATATTTTACTTCATAAGCCAGAAGGGCATATTCAATAACATCCTAAAACATCAATTCCTCCAAATTCACCATGTCATATAATTGTGTAGATATTGAATTTTGAAATTCCCTTTCTTGGGGCTCCCTCGGAATGTTTTAGAATAAATATGGCCACCAACCTCTATAAGAAAGTTACACTCCTTATTGGCATAATTACTCAGTAGTGGATGTTTTAATTCCGGCCTTCTAAGATATTTTCAGCATATTTTACTTCATAAGCCAGAAGGGCATATTCAATAACATCCTAAAACGTCAATTCCACCAAATTCACCATGTCATATAATTGTGTAGATATTGATTTTTGAAGTACCCTTTCTTTACCTTCCCTGACATCACAGTTTTGTTGTTATAAGTTACAAGAGCAATGACTTCCTAGACTCGCGAAGAAAGAGAGCAAGGTCGTGGCAGCAGCTTCAAAAAGACACATACAAGTTGTTGCCTTTTTAATGGCACGCCCATAGACGCAATGAGCACTTCATAAAATGTGCAAACTCGCTACAGCTAATTACAAGGTTGTTCATGTATGCCGCGTAGTATATTGAGCGTATTTGCAATTTATGTACGTATTCCGACGACGTTTCTTTCAACAGGAAAACGAAAAATATACACACTGTGACAATTGTTTTATGGGTTCACTCTGTGCAATAGACAATAAAGCTACTTCATGTCATAGTTCACATTCTGAAACCATGTGGCTAAAACCTCTCTTTTCCTTTCATACCCAAAAGTCTTACTTTACAACACGCGCATATTTTTCCTTTACTTCCGCCTTTTTCTTCTTCTGACGATTTTGACTCCGCCACAAAAATAGATCTCTATAATTAAACATGTATCTTGGCAACAGGGAACATCATCAACGGAACATGTAAACAATGGCATTCGATGCTCTTGCGCATGTTCGTGACTCGACCTTTAACATCAAGTAGTAATGATAGCATTAGAAAAGATCAACTTTCAACGATCGTTAAAATCTATCTCGTGATTGAAACAAAGCATCATGAGCTGGGCAAAATTTTATGGCAGGTTTGAAGACTTGATTAATTGTAGTTTTTTCAGGAAGAAGTTTTCCAATACTAGTCACATGTGTTGAGTGATCCGTACGACTATTTGTCCTAATTACGCAAAAAAGTAGCACATGGCCGTGAATGATGATAGGGCGCCGCCACCCAATGAGGGCAGAAACCAGTGAACAGGCTGGTCCCTGAAGAATTTGTTGATAAAAATGTTCCCTGCTGTCAAACAGCCAGTAGAACCACTTGAGAGGAGGAAATTCAATGCAGAAACTAGGTCACCAGGCTGTAAAGAATGCAATTATGCACACAATTACTGCAAATAACCATGCTAATTAGTAATAAAGGAAATTGCAGCAACTGTCCTGAATGATGTCTTTATTCCTTCTGTTCTTTTTCTCTCTTTCACAACAATCTCAGCCTGCTTCTAGGTAAAATGAAAGGAGCATGGGAAACTAAAATATTATCTCATAAAATACATAAAATGACCGATCAAATGAAGTCGACCAGATAGACGTGTAATTACTAGGTGGAAAAAATGAATATAAAGTGAAATGCGTCACTTGAACTTTCACCCGGTAAAATGATGAATAATTACGCAGTTTTATAATGATTATTAACCTTAAAAAAGTAGTGCATGAGAGCAACAAAACGTCATAAACTGGCATAAACTACTTCACCCTCGTATAACATTATCCTGGAAGCCGTTTTATACAATCATAATTCAAAACAGAAGCATCTCGTGATTCTTAAAGTCCATAAAAGGTGTTGTTGTTGTTAACTTTATTTCCCGCTATCCAGCAAATGGTTTACAGCGAGATGGACATTATTGACTTCCTTGAAACAACAGTAAAGGGAGCTAATCACGCAACAGATATCAGGGTTGCCATTTATTAAACGGTATCTACTAATATCATAGCCTCGTTTTCGATAGAATGGCATCCCTGGCAACATCACGTCCTAATTTTAAAGGCGTCTTTTCTCTGAACAATGATCATATTGAATACACATTTTTATAGTCCTGAAGCTGAATCAAGAGTCGAGCCAACACCATAAGGAACTGTTATGATTAACAACAATATAATGATTATAGCAGCTCTAAAACAATGGAGGTGAGATTGGGATTCATACCAGAAATGAATTTGAAACCAATCATAAAGAGCATCGTGATGGAGATTATTATGGATATGGGACTGAGTGCAAAACAAGGATTTTGTCAAAGTATGACATGATTTGAAACCTATTTTATGCATCCAACTCTGACTAATAACCATAAATGATGTTAAATCACATTCCTTGTTGTTCTAATTCCATTCCATTGTCTTCGTAGAATGAAATCGAAAGCGGTTCTTGAATGAAACGGCAAATCCAATGAATCTTATTAGGGAAAGCTTCTCTTTCTAACTGTACTTGTATCCGCGCGGCCCCAAAGAGAAACATTTGAGCTTGACCATGCTCCAAAAACCATGCGACGACGACGTCAGGTTGTGTGTAGAGCGCGAGCCAGCTGCCATTTGCGCGCGCAGAGTCTAGCTGCAGTTAGGAATATAAAAATATATGACTGCTGCTGCTCCAAAGTGCTGCTACTGCCGGCTTAGCCATAAGCTGCTGCTGCTGCTGCTGAGCTTCAATTCACATTCCCACTTCAGTGTGTTTTCTTGTGGTGCTGAGAACAGACGGGGAAACTTTCTAAGAACTGTGTTATCATTATACACTATTATTGTTTTATCCCACCGACTACATATACAGAAGAAGAGATTTCATTGAAGACCTTTCAAAATGTGTCAGTTAAATAGTAATAGCAGTATTATATAGCAGAGCTGGTGTGATTTATTGGAGTGTTCATTATCTAATATCAAACCTAACTTGTGCTCTATTGCCGTGCCATATCCAACAAAATAAAGGATTTAAAATCTTGATTCATTCAGTGCATTTTCCAATTTTCCACGTGTCAAAATTATAAAAGCTGTAAAGGTGAGTAGTTCTGTGTCAAATATATTTCTCTCTGTTTCATTTTATAGGAGTCATGTTCCCTTCTATCACAGTGGGATCATATGCGAATTTTATATCATAAAGTGTCTAATATGAGCTCACTGTGCATGTCCACTGATCCTTTTGACATTCACAACTTTAATATTACAGTTGTGAAAAGTGCATTGTACACCGTTTTGCAGAGATTTATACATTATATTGTTGTGCATTAACCAAAATGATTTCGTATCACCAGTAGACCAGAAATAATTTTGCGCAATGTTTGCACTTTTCTTCTTCCTTCTAAGATAAAAATAAAGGAGATGTCGTATCATTTAAGGAACTCTTCTTAACAGTTGTGAGACTCTTTTTTGTCTTTCTTTAAGATAATGTCTAAACACACACACAACTCTCACACGTAAAAGTGGATAAAAGAAAAGTGCGTCCCGTAATAATGAAAGAACGTTCATTTTTGCTTCACAGATATTTAAGACGGTTTTTACGTGTTTAGCTTTACACGCATATTTAGTGTTTCAAACGCATCACATTGGTTGTATTACTACATTTATGCGTCACATTTAGACGATAATTTAATCTTTATAAAGTAAGAAAATGTTTCAGAACATTGCATGCACTCTTGACACGGCATTTTTGGTCAATTTGGTTTGTCATGACCAATCTGTTTAGTGAAATGATGGGTTTTCCAGAAAACATCTGCTGGAAAACACGAAAATATTATATATTAAATACATAGTAATCCTTTTTACGCAATACTTGCGACAGCCGGCATGATTTAGCCAGATTTAAGAGAGGGAAAAAAACTGTTAAAACGCCTGTCAAAACTTGACCAAGGTCAAGATCCAAGTTTGATGCAATCGACAATGACCAAAAATGGGCTTAAAATCATTTCTCATTTCAACAAAAGTTAGACTTAATACTTCAATTTACATTTGTCATTTGAAGTTTAATTTGATTTCTCATGTAATCCTAAGCATTACACTTGAAGGACACTTCACCCCGAAGGCCAAAGGTGTTGTTCCAGCAACTTCTTAATATTACATTGCATTGCATGCGTTCCTTGCAAATCATAAACATACACATCTGACAGCACGCACAGGTCAGGGAACTCTGAATCTCCCACGGAAAATGTCCTTGTAAAAGTTCATTTGTTTGGCTTTAAGGAATCATTGCACACTTGATGTGCCTTCGTGGAAGAACCTTTCCAAGACAACAGATGATACGGAAAGAGTCTTTTTGTCGCGGACAACTTTTTACTTTTCTCCGCCTTGGAGGTAGAAATTTCTGAAGACAATGCAATGGTTTTAAATTGAATTTTGAATAAGAGCTGTTTCGGTTAATACGAAATGTTTGAAAGTTTCTCCTTATAGAGCTTGGATTTTTTCAACTACAATAATGTTTTGCACTGACAAATTAATTGTCCGTGGCTTTGACGAAATAGACGACAGCAGAAGAATGGAAAGTGTTGCTTGTCTGTTCTCCTTAGAAGAAGACAAATTATTTGAGAACTTCAGAAGACGTTGAAACCGCAAGAAAATGCTTCCAAATCCGCGGTTGCTTCAGCTCTTCTCTGTCCTCAGAGTGTTGGATAATATTTATTTTCCTCTAGCTATATTTTATATTTTAGATGAGCGGTTAGGGATATTAATTGTATGATCAAGTGTACTACGTACACTTCCTCATTCCAATGGACACTCTGGTTTGTTGTCTGATTTGGTTAATATTTGAAAAATTAACTTTCAATACCTACACTATTAAAGAGATTATGTGGTTACAAAATTGAGTCTTAAGCCTGTTTACTCTTTTCCTTTTAATTTCTAGAGTCAGATTACTTTATGAAACTTTGATAACATATAACAAACATGACATTCAGTCACTCATAACTCCTCTCCCCTTCCAGATGCATTCCTCAAACTACCTCTTGTTACCTGTGGCGTCCCTGGCGCTCCTGTTGGCCCTCCTTCCCGGCTCACTAGCGCTGGACAATGGCCTCGCAAACGCACCACCAATGGGATGGCTAGCATGGGAGAGGTTCAGATGTAACACAGACTGCATCAACGATCCCCATAATTGTATCAGGTAAGGCTTTGAACGAACATTTACATAGGTTTATTTTAACATGGATGAAAACATGGATGAAAACAATTGAGTGACAACAGAAACAACAGGAACATCTTTAACTGTTTTTGCAAAGCTTTTATTATCCCATCTGCATTTCGCATGTGTTAGTTCAGTCAATGGTCACCAGAGGGAACCAAACTTGACCCACAGACTCAGCATTGCTCAGTTTCCTTATTGATTTGCTGCTGAGTGGGTCAAGAATTTCCTCTGCCGCCAAACGATTGCACTGAAAAGTAAAGCTGAGCCACATTATTATTCCCTCTTTGTAGAACGGATGAAAGATACTGAGTTTAGTTGTTTAAACTCAGTATCTTTCAACGGATAATACTGCAGTAACATATTTAATGCTAAACAGTACAATGAACATGCTGTTTCAATGCAAGGCTACTGTTACTGTGAAGTACCATATTAATTATTAGACAGCTGGAATTAGATTTAACAATCCCTGCCGACAGTGTAACACAATATTGAAACCTCCCCTAGCTCTGTTTACATTTTCGTCACCCTCAACTGATCTTTTAATCCTATATATTAACATTGTCTCTGGTTTGTCCTTCACGCCAATGTGGAGAAGAGACGGAATGCGTATGATTTTTGGCTAATAACAATATATTGTTTTCGTACGCAAATAAAAATGAACGATTGCTGTGCGGTTTTTAAATACATTTTCCTAAAAGACTGCGGTGGGATAGTTTTAAATTCGGAAATTGAATAGACGTTGTGTTGCCAGAGCAACGTTTTGATCAAAAGGAATTTGACAATTTCATGCTCGACTGATGAATGTAATGTAGAAAATTAGGATTAAATCACATCATTGTTGTCACTCTAATAAAGAAGATTGAATTAGGAAGCCAAACACAGCAGCAGCAGCATCACTAATCAGCTTCATCTTCCGTATCGACGTCATTATATTGGTTTTTAATTATGACTTCCTTTCGTTCGCTTTTTTGGGGTGAGATGACGACGATGAGATGCTCAGCTCAGGATTGTAGGAGGAAGAAGCAGAAGAAGAAGAAGGAACAAGACGCTTCCTGATATAAGCAGGATAAGAAACATGTGTTGCTTACTTTATACATCTGATTAGAGTTTATATCTCAACTTTAATACCAATTTCAGATCAGCATTCAGTTTAGAATTTTTAGTAGCAGTGAAGTTAGAGTTAGAAATATGTTTAAGTTGCCGCATGAACGGATCAAAAACACTCTTCATATTATGACAATTGAAAACACTAAAACGTAATTTTCACTGCAGTGAGCGCCTCTTCAAACAAATGGCTGACCTCGTGGTGACGGACGGCTACCACGACGCCGGATACACCTACATCAACGTGGACGACTGCTGGCTGGCCCACGAGAGGGACAGATTCGGCCGCCTGCAGGCCGACAAGGACAGGTTCCCTTCCGGCATGAAGGCGCTCGCAGACTACGTAAGCTTAAACGTGACTTAAATACCCTTCCTTTTGCAAGTGCAAGCGGCTACAAATAATTAGACTAATCTCCCTTCTTGTCAAAAACGTCGAGGGCTGACAACGCGCTAATCACTGTAAGAAAAGAGGGGCGGCCTTGAGCGTATTTAGCAGCCGGAAAATTGAGCTTCGACAAGAGGAGGAGGCCTCCTCCTATTTTTCTTATTACTTTGTTGAGGGTAGTAGTAGGATGATTATAGACTAGATGCAACAGATGAGACAACATCTTTTAAGGGGTCTCCTCCTGTCAGTCTTCAGGGCTGACGGGATGAACAATCTTTTTAGTACTTTTTCAGAGTATAGGGCGTTGAAATTGTAGTGATTTAGAAGCCCTCAGTCATCTCTCGTGCTCTTTTCAATAGCTTATTTTAGCCCCCATGCTGTGACCTGCTTATATGCACCGAAATATGGTAATCATAATGTGGAGAAACAAAAGGGGGCAATTTTAGACCCCATAGATCCGGAAGTGAACGTCGTTATGCCTTTGGGGTCGAATATAATATACATAACGAGATTAAACAACGAGCGCTATCATGATAGAGCGATTTGATTATAGACCTTTATTGAGTCTTGGGGATATAACAATTTGCGCTCTTTTCAGGTCCACGGGCGTGGTCTCAAATTCGGCATCTATGAGGATTATGGAAACTTCACGTGCGCTGGATATCCAGGAATTCTGGGACATTTGGAGACGGATGCCGACACGTTTGCCAGCTGGGATGTGGATTATGTCAAACTTGACGGTAGGTTTTATGCCTATAAAAGCTTAATACAATTTGCCATTATGTTAACAAATTGCAGTCAAGCATGCAGCTTTGTTGTTGAAATAATGCAACACTAGCATGACGGCAATATTATTCATTGGCCGAGAACTAGTGTTGCCGTAATAAAAATAATAATGATAATTTCCCATGCATAAAACTGACAATGAGAAATTGCATGCAAAATGGCCTTGATAGAACAGCGGAAAAGTCTCATAAAAAGAAAGTGATTATGACAATGAACGTTTATTACCAATGAATTTTAGGATGTTATTCCCTGCCCACTGATATGGACCAAGGCTACCCAGAGTTCGGCTACTGGCTCAACAAAACCGGCCGGCCCATGGTCTACGCTTGCTCCTGGCCAGTCTATCAAACCTACAGCGGAATGACGGTATTAATTGATCAGCCTTCAAATCAAAGCCGTTCTCTTCACGATTTTATTTCCAGCCCAACTACACGTCCATCATCAACAGTTGCAACATCTGGAGGAACTTTGACGACATCCAGGACAGCTGGCAGTCTGTGGCCAGTGTCATCGACTACTACGGCGACAACCAGGATACAATCATTCCCAATGCTGGGCCTGGACATTGGAACGATCCTGACATGGTGAGTTGTTCAAGATCGTCACGGATGGCGGGGATATCATTGGATTTCAATTGCAGCTGATTATCGGGAACTTTGGGCTGAGCTACGAGCAGAGCAAGACTCAGATGGCCATGTGGGCCATCTTTGCAGCGCCGCTGCTCATGTCCGTGGACTTGCGAACCATCAAACCCGACTACAAGGCCATTCTGCAGAACAAGAAGATCATCGCAGTCAATCAGGACTCGCTCGGCATCCAGGGACGAAGGATCTACAAGGTAAATAATGGACGCTGTAATGAGATGCTCTTAAAAAGACATTAGGTAAACACGGTCGACGCGGAAGAGAAGAAGGAGAAGATGAGACAATTGGTGATAAATGGATTTTACTCGTGTAGAGTGAAGACTGTTTCAGGGTTGCCAGTTATTGATAAGAACACTGAATATGTTAGCAAATGTCTTTATAGTATGTCGTTAACTAGTTATACTGGCAACCCTACTTTAACACGCATCGAGCTCGTATTTTTTCTCTTAAGAGATGTTTTAGCGCACGATCAATGAACTCCTCTTTCAACCATATTTTTGGGAGCAGCAGCAGCAACAATTCCTTATGTCGGCAGCAACCTTGACATTCTGACTTTTGATACCTTCTTCGCATCTTCTTCTTCTTCTTTCTTCTCCGTTCCTTCCTGGGTTAGAGAAGAAGAAACTAGAAATGATGGATTGATGTCATAGCACCAATAAAACATTTGGGTTAGACACACTCAAAATAGGGATGATAAAAGAGGTGTTATACAGTCTAAAAAGGGCATCATTGTCTGACATTTTGGGTAACTTTCTTTAGTAACTGGCATCCCTGATTAAATAGACTTCCGCTATTTCTACTTAACCTCATCTCGATGTTCATTCTTATTCTTCTCATTCTTCCTACCAATGCATTCTAATCGAAATCCTATTGTAACGATTGCCAAAAATACCCCCGTGACCTAAAACGGCTTTTGCACCTTTTATATTCAATCAAGCGAGGATTATTGAAACCGCTGCTCAGCTGGTGATAGATGACGTATAAAAAGCCGCCGCTAATCATGCCTTTTAATTTGTGGACAGTACTTAACGCTGGATGCTATTTTGGACATTAAAAGCGTGTGTGCGTGACCTTCCGATTATTGGATATCCTTGATGTTTATGTGCAAATGTAATTTCAGCATGTCTAACTCGTGTGAGTCAGCGCGTTTAAAATAAGCCTGAATGTCTCATTTAATCCCCATATTTCAATGCATTTATACGTATTTTTCCTCCATCTTTCAGCAAAAGGGGATTGAGATTTGGGCTCGTCCCATCCAGCCCGTGTACAAGGGGAAATACTCTTACGCCATCACGTTCCTCAACAGGCGCACAGATGGGACACCAAGTGAGGTAAGAAGGAAGACTCTTTATGACTACTAGGGTTTCTTTTGAAGCAATCACATGTTTATTGCCCCAATATAGTAGTATGTATTGTGAGTGTATAGTGCATACCAACCCCCATAAATGTACTTAATATTGTTGAGGGGGGTTAATATATTCAAACTGACGTACGATACAAGTTTTATTGGCGAGATGGTGCCCCAATTAAATGCAAAATCAACATAGTGCCTTAAAAAGGTGGAAATCAGAACCGTATTAACATATATTTCCACTTTAGGTCTCTGTCACCCTCCAAGAGCTCGGCCTCGACCACAACGACGGCTACCACATCACCGACCTGTACGACGACTACGACTACGGCATCGTGACCCCGGAGCGCCGCTTCAAGGTCGACGTCAACCCGTCAGGAAGTGAGTTGTAAAACTGAGTCTACATTTACGAGTGTGTCATTGAATAATGTCATTAAATTCTTCAGGTGTTGTCATGATCCGTGCTGATCTGTACAAGGAGAAGATCAACAACTTCATCCGGGCTGGAAAGGATGCTCAGCCGAGGAAGGATGACCGTGGGCTGGTCGTCGATCATGGAAACATTGGTGAGTAGTCGTGATTAATGGCATGAATAAGTTTTCTCATCTGTTTTATATTCACCAATGTAGAGAAGCCATTCGAGTACCAGATCAACCTGAAACAATTGTAGAGCATGCGATATAATAGACGGTAAAACGAGTGTTTTTGTTGTTGTTCTGTCCTTGAATGTGAATATCAGTCATATATACAGTATATTTAATATTACTTTGTTACAGGTTACATCCCCAATGCTGACGGACACCACCCTCTAGGCGGTCGCTACCCCTCCTTCCCTGCCGTGGCCCCACCAAACAGCCGCCACGGCTACCTGTACTCACCCACGCCCACTGGCGGCCCCTACCTCCCTACAAACTACCCGTCAGGGCACTATGACGCTCACGATCACGGGTATGCGCCCCAGCAGCTAGGGCACCCGTCAAGCACGCCCGCGCCCCAGTCCTTTGTCGGCAAGAAGAAGTAAATAAAGTGCGAATATTTAACAAAATGGCATCCCTGGAGTGAATTTTGTGACAGAGAGCGGACTGTTGTTTTAAAACATGCCAAACTATCGAGTCAGGTGATTTGAACGAGAGAGAAAAACACAGAAAAAAAAGTTGCGGTTAAAATGGGTTTTAAAATGTTAAGGTTTTGTGGTATCCCAAGTGGTTATAATGATTGTTATTTCATTATATATATGTCGCAAAAATGTATTAAAATAAATGTGTATCAAAATACTTGTGTGTTGGAGCTTCATTTATGCTGGTAATTGTTTTATTCTGAACATTAATTAATATAAAACTCAGATTTAAAACTCTATATTGCACATCTATGAGATAGAACATATTAAAAGATCCTCCGTAGCATCATCCAACAGTACGAGTATATCTTACATCCGGCTTTCGTTCTATTGATATAAATGTGCCCAAAATATGACATGACGCCAGAACGATGATAATACTAAACGGGCTACAATCGAACAATGGCGTCGGTAAAAAGTGCAAAAATTAGCCTAGAATTTTCCCCTTGTGTTTTTGTCCCCTTGTTTCACTTTTACACTCGAATTTAACATCCAGTCTGAAAGAGGCGATTAGAGGCTGCTTATATGGAGAAAGTGTTGAATAAAACATCCCATATTTGGGCTATTCTGGGTCTCCTAGTCTTGCTGTCATCATGGTAAGTTGTCTTATGTAATAATTCATGCTGTAATGTATTACACGTAGAGATGTACGGATCCGGACCCGAAAATTTTAGGATCCTCCACGGATCCGGATCCAGATCTTTACTTAGTAAATCTCTGCAACAAAAAGATTTCACAAATTGAAAATAGGAACTTTATTATCTATCTGAATAGTCCTAGGGACCCTATGAATGGTTTTCGTTCATATTCACCATTCAACAATTTACAGAACTTTCATTCTGAATCCCATTAAACATATGCTTGTCCATAGCTAAGAATCAATAGTAGCTCAGTGGATCCGGATCCGCGGATCTAAGCTGGATCCGTCAAAAATCCTGGATCCGCACATCTCTAATTACACGTACTATCTAGTGTCACCTGTGGAGACGTCGTCGACTCCGAGGTTGAGTCCCTGAACCGCGTCTGCGACTACTCGGGCATCTCTGCCATCCTGAACCAGTTCTTGGCCGACTTTGAAGCCGTGGAGGCAAAGCAGAACCTCATGATCGACCGGGTGGTCAAGGACACGATCGCGGGGGAGACCAAGGTCATCGGGCACCTGGATCTGCTACCGGAGGAGTATGATAAGAGGCAGTTTCCACCGAGGACTAACGAAGGTAGGTATAAACATAGACTACTGCAACCAGTGTATTCAGTGGTCTATGGTATAAAATAATATCTTTTTTGCGGCTACCTCTTCTGTTGGAACGTTCAGCCACTTTTTGTGACGTTCACGGATGGCGCCGCCAGGCTTTACATAATTTGCTGGGGCTTAGTTTCTTTTAGGTCATGTGCATTTCAGTAAGCCTGGAAGCTTATTAGGACCAACTATACGTCAAGAGCAGTTTATCTTTCAATAGCACTGCCGGGGATTCAAACCATGACCGATCAGTGTCGTATGCCCAAGCCCGGCGCTCTACCAATTGAGCTACTGCCCTTCTCAAAATAATATCTTAATGCATAATTAATACTTGCTGATTGTTTATAGATGAGGTGAATCAAATCTCAGTAACCATGGACATCTACAGCATCCCTCAACTGGACGAGAAGCAGGAGGTACAGGTGTTAAAATAAAGGTAGTATTCCCTGTTAACTGTCAACTCCCTTTAAGCAAATCATGCTCGAAGTCCGCGTCTCCCACGTCTGGTACGACACCCGACTCAAGGCCAACTTTGACCGGCCGATCGAGCTGGTGCCCGAGGCCATCAAGGAGTTCTGGACGCCCGACAGCTACTTTCACCACGCAAAGGACTCCAAATCGGTCAGGCTGATAACGCAGCCGGCGAGTCTCAGGATTACACCGGATAAGAGGATTAAATA
>LR141386.1:0-12808 GCA_900659605.1 Tisbe holothuriae | reverse complement strand
AAGATATGTTTTTTGTCTTCTCGCCAGATCGCTACTGCTACATCTCGTGATGACCAGTCATAGCATGGTAGGACACACAAGCCTCCTGAAGCATAGATACAAGCTCTAGCATTGTCTCCTTTGTAAATAAGTATATTATTGCCCATATTCTTAGGTACTTTAGTTTGAAGTTCTTTCTTTGCAGTTTTATCTAAAATACGAAGAGGAGGTTCTTGTGCTAGTAATATTGCAGGGTTTTGTAATAAAATACCTCCCTCAATTAAGGGAGAGAGTGATTTATGCATATTAAGACCATAAATGTAAGCCATTATAAAGTTTTATATAACGAATAAGCGAGTTGTCTTTCCAGACATTGTGATACAGATAAAAGCTTCTTGATATACTTATATTACTAGACTGATTATTCCAAATGATGCCACATAAAACAAGTTTTCTCCGGATTGTCTATATTATAAGCATTGTACGGATTAACACAACATACTGCATTTTGACTTTCCTATACCATTTAAAGCATACATGGATCCAGTTCAACATAATTATCATTTAAGCTTATAAATTGCATATTTTCCCTAGCACTTTTATATCGAATACTGGCTAATATTCCCTAGCTACTTTTTTTCCACACACTCTCGGGGAAATAGCCCCTCCTCAGCCCTCCTCGCCTCCTCCCTACTCAGCAGCCTGAACCCCTCCCTGCCCGCCGTCTAGAACGTGACCGATGAGGGGCCGCGCCGACCATGGCAGCCAAACACGGCCCCTGAGGCGGCGTCCCGGTGCTCGTGCCGGAAATGGTGTCCTGGGATGGAGTAGGACAGGGTGCGGACCATGGACATGTGGTTGTGGCGGCTTGTAGAGTTCGTGCAATGACCTAAGTCACTACTACGAAGAGGCGTGACTTTAACAGTCGGTGTGTTGGACAACCGAGCTACTCGTATTTGATTAGAGGCTGCTGGACGGAAAATGTAGTTGTTGTTATTTGCGTTATTTGATTTTGTCTTGATATCACGGGCATCTTTGCCTGTCGGTTTCTTTGGCGATGAATTGCGAAGCTGGAATGATGATCGCTGACTTATTTGAGCTAAAATGAAGTATGATGTTGTACATACTATACTGTAGATGTAATATTTTAACAAAAAACTTTTTTTTACATTTTGAATATGTCCTTGGCACAGGTAATTTCACAATTGGAGAAGTGGTTGTTGTTGTGGTAGTTTTTGCAATTCTCGGCCGGAGTGTTGTAATTGGAAGTGGCACGGATTGGTTTGAAAAAGCAACTGTAACAAAAGTTCTTCAAAGTAATAAAGATATAATTCAATTACCCTAAAGTACAGAACACTGTCCAGCATACCCGTGCAGTAACAGTGTATATGAGAGCCAAGCATTGGGAAATTACAATTATTTTACAAGATTTACAATTACAATTACTTTCCCCAAAAAATGTAATTCATTACTCAAGAATTACATTTTTCCTAAGTTGAAAAATTACAATTACAAATTACTTTTGGAATTACATTTTAGTACATAAACCCACTGTAACTTAAGAAAGGCCAAACTCCCTTTCTGAAATGGTGGCAGAGGCTTAAATGTCTCCAAAAAAATTGGGAAAGCAAAGGTGGCAAAATTCATTTTTGTAGCTTCCAATTTTCAGTTACTTAATAAAACAAAGTAAAATGTAATTGTAATTCTCAGTACTTTTTGGAATTACAATTACAATTACATTAGCCATTTTGAAAAATGTAATTTGTTACAATAACTTTTCTGAAAAATGGAAGAATTACTGTAATTCTATTACATTTTGGAATTACTCCCAATGCTTGATGAGAGCACACACCCAATCAGGTAGCTATTATATTTAAAGTGTCAAATCAAATTTTACCCGTAAAAAATCTCGTTCATAAGCCAAGCAGGAACGGCTTAAAATATACTTTGTCAAGCTATTCATGCATTAGTAACTTTCAAGAAGATAAATTTATCACAAATATTCTAGCTGTTACACATATTACAATATAATAAATATGAATCCCCCTAAAGTAGCCGCTCATATCTTACTGACCTACACCTATGCCCTTCTTCTTCCTCTTCCTCCGCACGACCCTCATCCTCCGCCACCCACCATTGAACTTCCGCCGAGGACGCACCAACTCCTCACTAGCGCCGTCGACCTCAAACAGGTCCTCGATGTACGTCGGGGTCGGTGGCGGCAGCTCCCGGACAATGGCGGGAAATTCAAACTGAGGCTGCCGGGACCGGGGTTTGCAGCAGTCGGAGCTCCTTAGGCTGCACAACATCAATGCTCCGATTAGCACAGCACAGCTCTGCATGGTTATCCGATGAAGAGTTGCATAACACTGCTAAGGAACGTTATTAAGCATTAGAATTCATCATCCTTTCATTATGATATGTATCTTAAATTGTGTGCATAAGCCAGGACATTTTAGAATAGGCTACTAGGGCGAGCATTGACTTTTAAAGCATGTGTTCAAGAGATTAAGATCAAATACTCTGTGCACAAATCTTAACTTCCGTCAAAAAGTCGATTCGGTTCAGAGACTTGTTTAAAAGAAAATACGGGCAATGAAAACAGTAATGTTTTAGACTTTTAATTTATTCTCATTTGTTTTCTGGAAGTATCTACAATAATATACTGTAGTAGATAGTTCGTGTTTATAATATTCCTGACCAAGACCCATTCTTTTTACTTCATGTTTAGGAGAATTCGTGTTTTATCGACGGAACTATTATTATTACCTTCAGTTTTTCATGTGTGTTTGTTCAAATTTAGAATAATAACGTTATTATGTGCATGTTTTAGGTGTATCGGGAAGCAGTAAATTTGACTCTTTCACAGTACTATTTTAAAATATGTCATCTTTTGATTCATCTTACAGTGTAATATATCAACTATTTCAAAATATGTATTATCTTCATGTTACAAACTATTGTGTGATTTACAGGTCTAATATATTTATATGCATCTTGAAAAAGTACAAAGAATGTGTGTTTATGTTAGAACTGGATGAGAGAAGTTTTCGAAGTAAGAGTCGGGTTAATGAGTGTTGGGGGAGTTTTATGTACTGTGCAGAATAGAGGTGTCCACACCAGTTGTTAACCAGATTTAATTGTTGTTAAAGATTCAATCACTCGGGATATTATCGTTTTTAAATTCGTACCGGTTTTCGTTCTTTCTCTCACAATTTACTAGAGACGCAGAGCCTTAAAGTTCTTTAAATTAATTAACCCTTTACTTAAAATAAACAATATATTTAATATTTGTATGTGCTCCTTTTTATCTCTGACAAAATGTTTTTTGTTTCTGGGGAGGGGAAACATAATCAAAAATATATGAAAGAGCAGAAAGTATCTCTTTAATAATAAAGGAATATTTTATTTAACTGATGCATTAAAGAATTATATTTGAATTGATCAGTTACTTTTCCAAGAGTTATATTCAAAAGTTATACTTTCTCCAAGTAATTTCTCTTTTCAAATGTAATTTCTAGTAATGCTTCTCAACTTTTGAAATAGGTAGTAGATATCTATGTTGATAGGATACAATTTCAAACGTAAATAGATGATTTTTCTTCTTCTTAAATATAATCTTTTGGACTGCTTAAATATATTTACAATAGAATCAAACTCTGTTTTCTGATCTATTTACAATCATTTAGAACTCTTTTCACCGGATCTCGTTTTTAAAATAGTCTTAAATCACTGAATATACGTCATATTATGATAATACTTAATTGCACTCACAAAACATGGGCTTGGGGGATTAATTGTTATTAAATCAAGAATTGTCATCCGCTTAAATCAAACATTCTCCGTTTTTACTTTTCAATATCTTTTCTTCTTGCTTCTTCGGGGCGTCCCTTGTAGTAGTAATAATAGTAGTAATAATATATGGCAGTAATGTAATCATGAGGTTAGCATTTGAATTTAGGCCATCAAAACCATCATTACCACGCGTGGACCACAAATCTCAAAATAGGGTCAGTCCTAAAGTAGCTGCAAAATAAAGTGACGAAATCTTCTGTCTCCTTTGTCCCACTGTCAACCTCAACTTGTATTCTTACGAGAGATCTCTACTGTTCGTCACTCTCTTTTAAAGCTCACTCTAGTCAGTCCCAGACGGAGGGCAACGGTGGCCCCCAGTACACATCATCCCTATAATAGCCAGGCACGAGCACCTGCATGAACCCATGCATATCGGCAGTGTTCATGACATCGTCATCCCCTTCAGGGACGATTGGAACCCCGTTGTAATCCCGTCCAGACGCCACCACAAGGTTGTAACTTGGCAGCGGGCTGAGTGTCCTGTAGGCGTGGTAGATGGGCGGGCTGTCGCATTCCCTGGTGGCCCCAGCTCAGGGATCCTGCGGGGCTGAGGGAGCCCCGGTCCGTCTGACCTGGTCCAGTGGTATGGAGTGGAGCACCTCGTCCAGCAGCTGCAGCGCGCGGTGTAGGTGGACCTCGATCCAGCACGGCGTCTCCTTGATGGACTTGCGGTTGTAGTCTGGAAAGGAGAAAAGACAGTTGTGGTGAAGCATATTAATTATGCATTGAAGTTTGCAGTTATGAAAGAATCATTACGGTGCATTTACAATATTTTAAGTTAACATATTATGAGAGTGCTAAGGATATTCTAAATGTCATATTTACGTCAAATTGAGTTATTAATGCATCATATTCTCTGCAGTAAATTAGGAAGATTGGACAAATGATTGCAACTGTATTTTGAAATTGCTTATTTTTCTCACCTGGCCCCCATCCTTTGACAAAGGACAACCTGAGAATGCAGAGCCGGCGGAGATCGTCGACGCCGATTCCAGCGGCTGAGAGCGACAGCGCCGGAGCGAGTACGCCGCCCCCGCCGCTGTGGCCGGCCACGGCGGCGGCCTGAGCGGCGGCAGCGGCGTTGGCGGTTGCAGCTTGTTGCTGCATTTGGCGGTAACATTGGCGGAGGTCGAACACCTGGAAGACAATAATTAGTTTTGGTTGGGAGTATAACAAGCTGAACGTCATAATCATAATAATATGCATAACAGTCTACAACTTTCCACTTTCCAGGATTCCGAGTCCATAATCGTTGCGTACTTAATAAGTTAATGTAAATGTTAGTCAAATTAATAATGAAACATAAGTATATCATAGATAATATTATGGTCTTTCCTAGTCCTCAGAAAACCAATTTATTCCATGCCTGTTGTTTTTCTATTCTCAGTATAAAACTATTTTCCTCAGTTGCGTGCAGCACTCTTGTTAAATAATTAAGGCTCCTTCGTAAAAGAGGGTCAATAACCTTTTTCCGTTACATAGTACAATGGCATTTGAAAGTGTGAAAGTGCACCCAGACGCACCCAGCAAGAAGGAAAGTTTTTCTCATTAAACGGGAAGGAGGAGAGCACTCGAATGTCTCAAATACATTGTAAACACAAAATAAGAATAGCAAGTAGATTGCTTTATTTTTAAGGGAATTTACGCACTTGTCTTGAATATGCATTGCATTGCCCCCGTTATGCCAAGAATACGCATTTTAGACAGTGAAAGCCAGGGACAATGTCCTCCTCCTTATACCAACTGTAGCCGATCGCCCTTACCTTGGTATGCGCGAGTGGATATATCTTATGAACCGCATCTCCTGGCGCACGTCCCGCCTCCCGATCCAGGTAATAGCTCTGCACGAAGACGGAGTGATCCGACTGACAACGGATCCAAACGTCTCCCTCGCCAACCAGATCGAGCTGAATGCCCTTGCCAATGTGAAGGCGCGCCCGCTCCGAAGCCTCAGTCCGGTGCACGTTGGAGAGGGCTCCCAGACAGAAGCGGTTGCCGCCGGACGGGTCGACATAGCCGTCCACGGTCACGGACCTCCAACCGGACGGGACCTTGAACGTCTCGCCGACCTGGAATGGAGGATGGGTTAGATGTTGATGGATTGCGATACTCGGGTCGTCAGAGTTTTACCTGCGTGTCAAGCTCAAAGTAGGCAATTGAGCACCAGAACTCCGGCATTGGAGAATTGGAGATTGGTCCAGTCGCGTCGTGAGCTTGGTGATGAGGTGGCGCGGCCTGTTGCCGCTGACTGCTTAACCACTCGAGGTTACCACCCGGTCCCCCCTGCGCCGCTGCCGCCGCCTGGGCCGCCACTGCTGTAGCAGCCGCCCCCTGCGTCCCCGTTGACCCCGGCGGTTGCGTACCCGCCATAGTGGGGTGTGGGTGCTGCTGCTGTTGGGTAGGCTGATAGTTCAGGGTAGCTCCCGTCGCAGACCAGTTCCCCATTCCAGGGTTGCCCTGTAATGATAAAGCATGTTTAATGTTCCGCTTACAAAAAGTCGATAAAAGGACTTACCTGGGTATTGGTGGAACTGTTCATGTTGGTAGTGTTGGTGGTCTGCTGTTGCTGCTGCTGCTGTGAGCTGGTGATGCCCTGCTGCGGCTGCTGGTTGATTTGCGGCGTGTGGTTCACAGTGCTGCTGGTGGGGTTGTTGTTGGAGCTGCTGCTGCTCTGGATGCCCCCAACATGGGGGGAGCTCGGGTGGAGGCCACCACTCCCAACTGCACTTGGCCGTAACGCCGGACTGCTGTTGCTGGTGTTGCTGCTGTTGTTGTTGATGTTGTTGCTGCTCGTTGTTGTTGAATTGTTGTTTTGTGGAAACGGCGTCGTCAACGCCCCCGGGGCCGTACCATTGATCTGAGGCTGCGCCTGCTGAGGCAGCGGAGAGCTCGTCTTGTTGCCCGTTGCCGCGCTGCTCTGCTGCTGCTGCTGCTGCTGCTGGCCAGGAGGAGCCCCACTGATGCTCGACGGTTGTTGTTGGTGTTGTTGCTGTTGTACTACAGTCTCCTGGCCAATGTTCGTGGAGGTTGGTGCTGCTGCAGCTGCTGTTGCTGCTGGTCTCTGCTGCATGCTGCTGTTGTTGCCGCTGCTGTCGTTTGCTTGGCCGCTGCTGCTTGTCTGCTGCTGCTGCTGCTGCTGCACCTGAGTTCCCGGAGGCGACACCGCGTTTGGGGGCCCGCCTGGGGGCCTGTTCACGTGGTGATCGCTGCTGTTACGCTGCTGGGGATCGCCCCAGCCGCTGGATGTGTCCATGGCGGTGGACCACGAGGAGGACGTGGACTCCTCTTTAGGCACGGTGCCCGCCGCGGCCGCCGCGCCGTAGCCGGGCATGGCGCCCGGGTGCAGCGTGAGGCCGGAGAGGTCGATGCCTGGGCTGACGACCCGCTCGTAGTGGTACGGGTTGACGCAGACGGAGTCGGCCTTGAGGTCGAAGGCGAACTGGCAGTACTTGACCTGTTTGAGCTCGTTCTTGTGGAGGTCGGGCCAGCGCCAGATGCGGGCGTAGATCACGTGGGGGAAGCCCTTGCGGCCGGCCACCTGGAAAGAGACACATTGGTAAATTGAGAAAGTAAATTGCTTAGAATTTCTTGTTAAACTGGCGACATTACTACGAAGGAAAAAGGTTTACATATTTTGCCATAATTGTGTTACTTTTAAATTACATTAAATATGATAATCGCTTATGCAAGATGCTTACCTCTAGCTCTACAACTACGCTACATTTTATATCGATATCGACTTAAAAATTACGTAATTACTACATCTATAAATTAGCAATGTTCTTGTTAAATTTTCAAAGTGTTCTGCAGAGAACTAGAAATACGAATCATTTCCTAGTAATTTTACTCTCTTTGAGTTTGTGAAAGGCCACCATTAGGTCACTTCTATCATAAACTGTGTTCCAGAGCAGTTTTAGAAGAGCATGTAGCAGTGACCCCATCCAAAAAATGGGCAGTTTTTGGAAAGACCAAAATCTATGGACTGATTTAAGGTCCTTATTATCCATCCTTTTACTGTAAAAGTATAGCCATAGTGCACACCAAACAAATTGTGCAATTCTTGGGATTCATTTTATGTTTTTATGTTTTATATTGGGAAAATGTCATTTTATATATTACAGCAATACAGAGTTTACTGCCTGCAGCCAATAAGCTAACTTTGAAACACACAGCCTCAAAATTCATTAAAGTATATCATTCCCTGTGTAATTTTATAGGTCGGATAAAATGTTATTTCTGTGTTTAAAATTAGTATTGGGCCCCGAAAGACATATTAAATGAGGAAAAACATATTTAAAAGCAAATTTAATGCTTTTTAGTTGCCATTTTTTGGAGCTTCCAAAATTGAAATGGGGTTAATGCTTTCTGACAACATTTAAAATAGTGTTAAGTCAGATTCAAATAAATGAAAACAGCCCATGATGGGTACCAAAAGAACCACAGAAATCTGGACCATGGAATGAAATCCTAAAAATAAAATTTTGGGTTAAAATTATCTATCCCAGGGGGGGAAATACGTCTAGGATGGGGGTGCAGAAAATTACAATTTTGATGAGCTATAAATCCATGTTTTAAATGCCATATAAGGGTATAAAGATGGCTTTGGACTGTAAATAGGCCATAAAAAAGACCACTGAAAAAATGGCATGAATATCTTGAACCACGTTAAAGTTACATCAAAATTCGCATATTGACCAGAACGCGCCTCGTAGTTCTTAACGTTTCAGTAAATGCTAAGAAGAATAGAATAGATAAATATCAGAATATAAAAAGTCACATCAATGAAAAGCTTTTCTTTTTCATTTCGACGTGTTTCACGTGTGCAAATTCAGACCTTGGCAAAATAATAAAGCAAGCATGACTTGCACATTCTTCTTCGCAGAAAAAGCACCTGCTAGAAAGCAGTTTCATTATTACAATTCCGTATTGTTAATGGACGCTAAATTGAACATGCCTGCTACCTAAAAATATACAGAAGAACATTAGCTTAACCAAAAATTATTGGTAAAATAAAAATTTTGCGGTTGTTTTGTTTTTGTTACTGTTTTGTACACATCCAGCATTTTACATGAGCTATATTTATACTGAACTAAACAATAAAATGAACTTGTTTAAAAAAGAATCATTAATACACTTTACAATGACTTGATACAAGAGTAATCAATTCCTTGGTTAGTTAACTCTGCTTTCAATGAGCAGATATCAAATAAGAAGTTAAGAATATAGATCTTTAAACGTACTTTCAGGGCATACTACAAGATACTTTGCATATCTTTACTTAGTTTAAACCAGACACCAGTTTCCGTTCACCCATTTTTTTCGACTAAGAGCCCCTTTAGTCCAAATCAAGGCCCAAATCTAAGTCCATTTTTTGAACCGAAATCGGATTTGGAGATGTCTCAAGTCGGAAAAAAGAGTGAACGGAAACCGGGGTCAGAGATATAGACAGTGCTCACCTGCAGCCTTCCATCCAAGGTCCTCTGAATGGTGACACACTTTGTCGGATGCGCGCCATTGGTCGTGATCGCCGTGATGAGACTGTCCAGCTCATCGCGCTTCTCCTTCAGCTTCTTCACGAGCGACTCGATGGCGCGCTTCGAAAAGGACTCGGTCTCGCCGCCCTGCCGGTGGCACATGAGCGAGTGGACGATGCTCAGGCACGCGTCCGCGGACGTCGGCGCCGCGGACGACGACGACGACGTGGACGAAGACATGGTGGTATCACGGGGGTTGAGGTTGCACTGGTTATAGACGATACAATAATCTCACTTATAAAAGTTCACTGGATTTCACAGGGTTGATTTTTTTTTCAGAGGTTTCGTGTTTTCGAGTTTGATTTTTATTTAGTGTGTGGTGTTTTGTTTGAGCGGGTGGTACATGGTTGAATAGGCTTCTCCTTAGCCTGGTGTAGTGTGCCCCGCTGGGGCGAGTCCCTCTTCTAATTCACAAACAATATCAAAAAGAACTAAAGGGCGGCCGCAAACGACCTGAAAAGAGAAGAAAGATTGTTAGGCACACGCGCATGTTCATGGTAATTAACATTATCATTATAATATGACCCCGTTCTCCCCGTCATAAAACCAGAGTAGCATCAGAAAATGAAGCCAGCTCACGTGAATCTTCCTTCTCCCCCTGCTACCATTTTCATTAAGGGGGGCACAAGAATGTACATAATATGGCCTTTACTTCTTACTTTCTCTACCTACACCGAGCTCTTATTTATACATATATATTTCATTTATATATCCGTAGCTGAGCCTTGAAGGCCTTTTTCCTTTCCTCCTTCTCCTACTTCTCGCCAGTCATCCTCCTGTTCCCGACCTTGAACCAAAAATCGTTGTATGGACAAGGAGGAAAAAGTGAAGGAAGCTTTTCCTTCATCCTCATGTTTCTATGCATTGACAGCTTCAGATGTTAATGCAAAATGTCGCATTAAATGACAAGTGCAAAATGCAAACATAACGGCCGAATTGCGCTGCGTGTCACAGCTCAGCAGTTTGTCCACTTACAAAGATTCCTTCTTTGCTTCTCTCTTTCATTCTTTGCTGTAGCTGTGCCCATCTCTCTTCAGTAAAGGAAGGCTCCTTTTTCCTTGGTATATCGATGGCAGAGAAGAAGAAGCCTACTACTATACTATACTACCACATACAAGGAGAGTTGTAGTAATAGCAGTAGCAGCAGCAGCCTTTCTTTACCATTGACCTTAATCCCAAGGCCAAGGAAAGAAGGAAAGAAAGAGAGAAAGAATAGCAAAGAAAGCAATCACAGCACGACGCCCTAACCGAATTCCTCGATGTCTGCTCACCTAAGGTGTCCCTGCGGGTGGTTCCCGCATGTGCCCAGGGCTGGGGGTGTTCCACTCGTCCCACAACTCTCAGCTCGCCTTGTTTTTGTGTTCCCACCACTCCCGGAAAAAGTGTCTCTTCGCTCGTCTCGAACGCGTTCCGTCCTCGTTGGCGCTCCTCCCGCGGACGAGATCCGTCCACGACTCAACAACACTCACAACAACCAACGAGATCTTCTTTCTCTCTCTCCTTCTCTCTTCTTCTTTGTCAAGTGCTTTCCTTTCGACCCCTGCCTGCACTGCAGCCTTGGTGAGGAACGTGTTGAAGGCCAGCAAAGGCTGCTCGGACGGGTAGTGCAGTGAAGGCCAACAAGGCTTTCCTTATTCCAAGCTTAATCGCTGTGCTGCTGCTTAGCTGCGTCACTTAGCACGCCGAGAAGGGGCTGCTGCTGCTGCTGTTAGCACGGGCGAGGTCGGCGATGGTGAAGTACCGTTTGTAGAAGACGCACAAGGACTCAAACACGATCTCCAAGCAAAGCTAATGCTGCTAATGTGCAATAGCTGCTGTAATAGCAATGCCTCAGCTCGATTCCCTCCTTCCTTGCTGCTGGCTGCTGTTGCCTAGCTGAGGCCATCAGAGGACGGATCAAGCGTGCGTGAGTGCGTTCGCTGCCTGAGCGAATGGGCACGCACGCACACGTGCGTAGGACGTGTGTGCGTGCGTCGTGTGCATGCTTAGTACGCTGAGAAGGCATTGCACACGCAACTCACTCAGTTGTCCTGCTGCTTCGGCTAAATACGGCGGGCTCAGGAGCTGCGAGGGTCTCATTTTAGAACATCAAGTAAAAAACTGAAGGTACACCATTCGGTCGGGCGCCAACTTGATTTCAAACGATTTATATGAATTAAATCATGCATACCTTCAGTACAAGTTCAGTATGACATAATGACATTACAACCATCTATCTATGAATTTTGCATGTGTAATACGCAAAATGATGACATACCGCCCATCTTTTCCTCTCTATACCTCGATCTATAATACTCGATGGTGTTATTGCTAAGCGAGAAAAAATCTACTCCGCTGTCGCCGCGTACACGAGAGAAGAAGAAGAAGAAGACGAGCGATTTTGGCCTTGGAAAACAGAAAATAAGGCGAAATGAGATACACAGGAAAAAGGGAAAGAGGAGGAGGAGTGCAGAATAAAGCACTTTTTAAGCCCAGAATGAGACAGACAGAGGCATCTAGCGAGCGATGCGAACGTCCATTCATTGAGGTGTGCGAAAAGAGGCGCCAAATGTTCGCGGGTGTTTCTGGAGTTAAGCTTGCTTGCTATTTTCATTGTTGCTGAATAGCTGTATAGCTCAACATAGGGGTGTTATTAAATGAAATATATATTATGTGGTGTACATATCTGTAAATAAATAAATGGATTTATTTAATCAGGTTAAAATATTGTTTTTTCTTTCATTATTACCGTATTCGCTTTTATAAAGTCTTCACCGTCCTGCTGTTGCCTCTAAATAATATATTTAGTATGTAGCTAAATTAAAGAACATGAAAATTATACAAATGTCCACATACCGAGTTTTAGGGGACAATCTTACAAAATTGCAAATTCTTATTTATGCAGTAAATGAAATTTCCTATATAGTGTCATAATCTACATAAAACACATAAAATCAGCACTGTCTCCAGATATTTCATAATTATATTATCTAGCCTAAGCCTATTTCTCAGTAGCAAACATCCAACGATGACACTGACATATTTAAAACGCCATTAAAATGGGAAGAGACAAATAAAATGATATATTATTATTTATGGAGTGTCAAAATACATGAAAGAGCGCTCTGGTCAAGATTCCCCCCAATTAGCAAGAAGTTGTTTTATTGGCTTGAACAGTTTATCTTGGAGTCATTGCTTGGCATTTAAGTCAATAGCCTCCTTCAGGGTATTAATAATAATTATATTTAAATGAAATGTGTAATCCGGTATTACATTTGATCATTGTCCAATTTCACTTTAAATTACACTGTGTTGATTTACCCTTGGTTCACGGAAGTGATACGTGATCACGTCGTGATGTACCACTTCATAGTGTATGTCAACCCCTCTAATCATAATATATCCCAACGTACCCATGCATTGAAACCAGTTCTCACCCCTCTGACATTTAATAATGTCAC